>JAMYXO010001661.1:0-22500 GCA_033310375.1 Conus canariensis | reverse complement strand
CTCTTGATATTCCATTTCAAGATCTTCATGTTGACCCATCAGAACTGAGAGAGCTGCAAAATTCAGATGATTCTCTTCAGTGCATTAGAGAATTAGACACTTTGGGTTCGTCTGTCAAAGCAGGTAAAGGTTCGTTCTCTTTTTTCCGTCAAAACGGCATTCTTTTCCGTCGATTTTCCAAGGATGTGCTCCATGTTAATCAGGTGGTGGTACCTGCTTCTCTCAGGCAGAGATTACTCTTTACAGCTCGTGATGGAGTACTGGCTGGTCATTGTGGGGTCAGGAAGACACTAGGCAGGGTGCAAAATCGGTTCTGGTGGCCAGGTGTCACTCGAGATGTGAGACATTACTGTCAAACCTGCAGTGTCTGTCAGAAATGTGCAGCAAAAGGTCGAACTCCAGATGTGCCTTTGGAAAACATGCCAAGGATTGAGGAACCTTTCTCTAGAGTCGCTGTGGACATTGTAGGTCCTTTCTCTCCACCTTCTGAGGAAAAACACAGATACCTGTTGACTCTAGTTGATGTGGCAACACGCTTTCCAGAGGCCATTCTGTTGAAGAAAGTGGATTCATGTTCAGTGGCAGAGGCACTTTTTTCTGTTTTCTGTCGTTTGGGGTTTCCAAAAGAACTTTTGTCTGATAACGGATCCCAGTTCACATCTGACATGTTTTCTGAATTCCTTCATCTGCTTTCTATTAAAGGTGTCCACTCGTCTCCATACCACGCTCAATGGAATGGAGTGGTGGAAAGGTTTCATGGAACTTTGAAGCCAATGCTGAGGAAGCTCATTCAGGACCAGCCCAGACTTTGGCATCGTTACATTCCTGCGCTTTTGTTTTCTTGTCGCGAAATGCCGAATGAATCAACAGGATTTTGCCCCTTTGAACTGCTCTTTGGGCGTCGGCCACGGGGGCCTATTGACTTTTTGGCAGACTCATGGACTGGACAAGAGAGCTCAGAGGAGGCAAGAACAGTCTGTGACTATGTTTTCAACCTGCGTAATACCATTGCAGAAATGGCTTCTCTTGCTCACGATTCAGTTGATAGGTCCAGACGGATCCAGAAACATTACCATGATAGAAAGTCGAAGCATCGATCATTCAGTGTTGGTGATGAGGTTTTGGTTTTCCTGCCCTCCACTACGAACAAACTTAATGAGGTGGAAAGGTCCATACAAGGTAGTGCAGAAGTTGGACTATGACTACATCATTGACATGGGTGGTAAGAGGAAAATGTTTCATCCCAACATGCTGAAGAAATATTTCACTCGAACTGTTGCATCTGGACCAGTCTTAGTTACTTGTGGGGATAGCATTTCTTTTGAGGACATCCTTCCGTCTTCTTTCGTGGCACAGTCAGGAGACTTACGTCTGTCTGTCTCTTATATTCCCTCAACAAAACCACCCTGTGCAGGAATGGTGGCTGTTGTATCAGACTTGAAGGAATCTGCTGATGTCTCACCTTTACCACTACTACCCTTCCTTCATCTATGAAGGAAGCATTTCAAGACGTTCATGTTGATTCCAGCTTGTCATCTGTACAACAGGAGGAATTGCGAGAGCTGTTTGCTTCCTTTTCTCAACTTTTGACAACAGAACCAGGGCAGTGTTCATTGAATGTTTTGCATGAGATACATCTCACCACTGAGCAGCCAGTTCAACGGAAACAGTATCCGTTACCATTCTCTGCTAATGAAACTATTAAACAGGAGGTGATCAACATGTTAGAAATGGGCGTAATTGAACCGTCTCAGTCTGCTTTTTGTGCTCCTGTCGTACTGGTAAAGAAACCTCATGGCTCAACAAGATTTTGCTGTGATTACAGAGAATTAAACAAAGTGACAGTGGTAGATGCTGAACCTATCCCTGATCAGGAGCAGTTATTCTCAAAGCTTGCCAATGCCAAATTCTTCACTAAACTGGATTTGACGAAAGGATATTGGCAGATCATGGTCAAAAAAGAAGATCGCCACAAAACTGCTTTTCAAACACCGCTAGGGCTTTTCCAGTGGGTGAGGATGCCTTTCGGCTTGGCAACTGCACCAGCTACATTTGCTAGGGCTATGAGGCTACTTCAGCTGGGCGACCATGCCATAAATTTCTTTGATGACATACTTGTACACAGTTTGTCCTGAAAGCAACATCTGTATGATGTTCGGAAGGTTCTCTTGTCCCTTCAGGAGGCTGGATTTACTGCTCGGCCAACAAAGATCTTTACTGGATTTTCAGAACTTGAGTTTCTGGGACATGTTGTTGGTCATGGGATTTGTCAACCCCAGAAGGAAAAGATTGAAAAGATCTTAAAGATTCCTGTCCCTTCCACAAAACGCCAGATCAGAGCACTGTTGGGATTAGTTGGCTACTATAGGAAATTCATTCCAAATTTTGCCACAGTCACTGCTCCCATCTCCAACCTGTTGGCTGGTAAGTCCCCTCGTCAGATTGTTTGGACTCCAGACTGTCAGAGTGCTTTGCAGACTCTCCAAGAGTGTTTGTCAAGATCCCCTGTTCTCTTATTGGCTGATCTTTCCAAGCCATTTGTGGTAAGAACAGATGCCAGTTCCGTTGGAATAGGTGGAATTCTGTTGCAGGATTTTGAAGGCACTCTGCATCCTGTCACTTTTGTCAGCAGAAAACTACTTCCCAGAGAAACGCGGTACAGCACCATAGAAAGGGAGTGTTTGGCCATTGTTTGGGTCATTTCAAAGTTGGGCAGGTACCTCTGGGGAAGGGAGTTTCTGTTGGAAAACTGATCACCGTCCTTTGGCATACCTTCAGTCTGGAAGGTTTAAGAATTCCAGGATCATGAGGTGGGCACTTGCTCTCCAAGAATATCGCTTTTCAGTGCAGTCAGTCAAAGGATCTGAGAACCTTTGGGCCGATTTTCTCAGCAGAGCTGATTGATTGGAAGTATGTTGTTGCATGTTCGTATCACGTCAGGATGCTGGTTTTGTATGTTTTCTTCTTCTTTTTTTTTCTTTTTTTTTTTTTGTCGAACGTTGGCACGTTCTTTCATTAGGGGGGGGGGGGGGGGGGGGGGGAGAACTGTAACAAAAGGCGTTTTGTCCCAGACAATTTAGAGCTGGGGCGAAAATAAATAAAACACCTAGTAGCGAGGTTGTGCGTGCGCAGTTTGCGTGAACGAAAATCGCTCACCTGTTGTGGGGAAGTTGCGGGCTGAACTTTTAGTTGTCACAGTTGTCATGTCTTTTGCCTTGTAAAGGTATGTATTGGTTAAGTTTATGGAGATAGGGGGATAGGAGGTTTAACATAATTCATGTATTGAAAACTAAACAATCTTTAGATATGTATGTTGCAGAATGCCAACCCAAGTCTACAGTCGTTTTATAAAGGGATGAGGTATTTATGTCGTGAATGTGATGTATTCACTTGGAATTAACAGTTAGATAAGATGAATGTTATTTGTTCCTTCAGTCAGTAGTTTTACTTAGAAGTTGAATGAGGAATATTTTGCTGATGGATAATAACACACACACACACACACACACACACACACACACACACACACACACACACACACAATCTATGCTCTCTCGAAAAATGATAATAGCTATTGTGTGATGTGTTTGATGATGATGTATAGTTAATAAGACAATCATTTATTTTACAGAAGTGAATGTATGTGTCTATAAATTGTCAACTATAATTGCAAATTTATCTGAAATTATTATGGTTGATATTCCAAGAAAGGGATGTAAAAGAAATGGTTATGACGAGGGTAGTAAAAGGAAATCCTTTCTTGTTAAATGGTATTGATGAGGGTGACAAAGTGGAATTGTGTTTTTACTGTTCCTGACAAGGGTAGTGAATAGAAGTCTTTTCTTGGATAGTGTTTTATGTACAGGTATGGTGTCTATGTCGTTGTGTTTGTCTGCTTAGGATAATAGGAATAATTTTCATGGCCTGTGGTTGGACTTTGGGGAAGAAGGGGAGGATTGAAAAGGACGAAAGGGTTCATGGCCATGGACACTGAAGGAGGGATGAGAAACACATATTAAAAGACTGTCACTGTGCAGGCTTCCAGTGCCAGGGACTGAGCACGGAGTATTGGTGCCAGGAAATGGGCACAGACAGACTGTCAAGTTTCGTCAGGCTACGGGCGTGATTTCTTCCACGGACTGGGAAGAATTCCTTGAGTCTGTTGAGGAACGCCCAAGAGTTGTTTCAAGAGTTGCCTGGAGTGAGGTGCAGCAGGAACAAAAAAACGGTGTCTTCGCTAGGGTGGTGACGTTGATCTTCTTTCCCCTCCTGTCCATACCCAGGCCATAACAACAACGGAAAAAAGTTATTTCTTTTATTAATAAAAGGATGTGGCTTAAGTTTTCAACCTTAGTTTCCTTTCCCGGTGGGTGAACGCGTTTGTCTGATTTGGAGTGACAGAGAGTACAGATAGCAGGCACACATACAAGCATCAATACATATTCTTTATTCTGTCTATCTGGGACTTTCTTTACACACACATACATTCATGCGCGCGCGCACAAGCGCGCACGAACTCAGTTGCGCATGCACTCACACACACACACACACACACACACACACACACACACACACACACACACACACACAGACACACACACACACACACAAACACACACACACACACACACACACACAGACACATACACACACACACACACACACACACACACGCACGCACGCACGCACGCACGCACGCACGCACGCACGCACGCACGCACGCACGTTTGCACGCTCACACACCCACACACACACACACACACACACACACACACACACACACACACATGCGCGCGCACGAAATGCTGAATTATGCTTGGAAGTATACAATATAAACAAACGACTCTGTTGTCAATGAATAATGAAGCTTGTAGGTCAGAATCTTCCCTGCAGTCATCATGAATCTCTAGGTCTGCACTACATTGGAAGATAGCCGAGAGAAGGTGTCTGGATAAACACATTGAAGGATTTGATCTGCAACAACTGTGCCCTGCTGTGCATAGTTGCGTCTAAGGAAATGAGATTCCTTACCACCTAAAGCACCCACCACAGTGCTGTGACTTGCTCACAACATGACATTCAACACAAACTCAGTATGTTTCAAAATAAGCTGCAGCATTTTAATTGTATCGGGAAATCAAACAAATTCCAGTCTGTGTCATAAGGCTCCAGATCTTCTTGAGAGAAAAGGAATCCCATCACGTGGAATCAGCAAATCAGTTTTCTTCAGGCCGTCACTTCTTTCCCCCAATTTCATTTGGGTTGGTGCTCTTTATACCAACAGGCCCTTCCCTCTTTTCAACACGCACCTTTTGGCCTGCTGACATAAAAGCAACATTTTTTTTTTCCCAACAGGAATCTCTTTCAGAGATTTCAAATAAATCGAATAACCCAAACACAGCATAACATGAACCTATTTTAGCTTTTTACGTTCTCAAAATAAATACATTTCAGATATCAGACTTATGAAGCTTTGTGTTAGAACAGTTCATCGAATCATTCCAACACATGCTGTTTCAAGGAAAATGACAATAACAGATGATGCTTAATTCTCTCTCTCTCTCTCTCTCTCTCTCTCTCTCTCTCTCTCTCTCTCTCTCTCTCTCTCTCCACACACACACACACACACACACACACATACACAAGTTAGACAGTAGGCCATCATTTTCTTCAGGACGAGTAACCAGACCATTCTTTTCTGGCCAACTCCCAAAAGAACACGGTGCATTTTATCTTCTTGTATCAGACGAAACGAAAACGTTGCTTTGTTTCGCATATATTTCGGGGGAAAAATCGAAGTTCGTGATCTTTTCAACAAACAGCACATTTTCAAACGAGCCGTATGATTTAAGCACAGCTTCTGTTTTCAATGTGCTGACAAGTTTTCACCCATTAGTGCCCGTTTTTTGTTGGTGTTTTTTTCGTTTTTTTTTTTTCAAAGTGCAATATGGGTGATATTATGATAATCGACAACTGATGGGATTGATTTTGATTGAAGCTTTCAAATTTCTTATCTAGGCAATAGAATGACGTCCAAAAAATGGGATGGTGAGCACAAACGGGTAGGGGTTTTCTGTTTTACAAAGAAAGAGCACAAGCAACCAAATGCTTAAAGTAATGGATTTTTTAAAAATGTAATATATCTGCTGTAAACAAAGTATGAGAAAACATACATTATTTTGCACCAAAATTCTCCTCGGTATCTACAGGACATAGCTAAATCATAACTGTCAAGGGAAATATACATGGAGAACAGTTTGCGTCATGTGCTGGGTTTTTGCTCTGTCCATTGTCGTTGTCATGGGTGATTCAGCAGCACAGAAGTTGTCAAATGTTTCACTGGATGTGGTACTGGTAGAGGCATTTGTCATGGAGACCAACTCTGCGTTTGACGCAGCGGCACAGGGTCTTCTTTCCATCCTATTGAACGACTAGGTCCTGCATGACAAGCTCGACAAGGCACACTCTTGACAATACCCCTGCAGATGACCAGAAGGTTCAGAGAATTGTGTTTGGCTGCATCCTGCTCCTGTAGAGATGCCAGGCTTGTTCGATGCTAAGGTCTATACAATATGCAAACATGGGCCACGCCACTTCTTACAGCGAATGACAGTTCTGTACTTCCCCACGTATTGATCAATGGGGTCCACACCATCCCTAGTTTGGTTGCAATGGTGGACCATGAAGGGTTGGGGAATGATGACTTGCTTTGACACCCTTTGACCATCTCTTTCCTGTCTGAAGTGGATGAACTCCAACCATGTCCGACACAATATTCACGATGTTGTTATTGTTCCAACCAACAACAGTGAGGCCATGTTTGTTTGTTTGTTTTTTTAAACTGGAGCTCCAAACGGATCATGGACAGCGGACACACAGACCTTTTCTTTTCTTTCTTTTTCATTGGGAGGCCAGTTATTGTGTCGGCTGCAAGGTGATTGGTTCCCCTTGCTGTCTTCATCTATGTCACATATCCCAGAGGGTTTTCGTCGAGGCAATATGAACATGTCGCTCCTTTGCAAGTCATGTTGTTGTCTGTTAGAACGTCCAGCAGCTTCGGGCTAGTGGTGAGATTGTCCAATATAAGACGGTTGAACGGCCCTCTTCTTCTTGCAGCTCGGCATTGAAATCAAGAACAACCGATACCCCAAACCAAGGCCTGGGTATTTAGCTTGGTGTCCTTTTGTACTTTGATAAGGCTCAAACTGGACGACTCAGCCTAAGGTTAAACTCTGCATCTGCATTACACACACACACACGCACACGCACACGCACACACACACACACACATATATATATATATATATATATATATATATATATTGTTAAAAAAAATATTTAAAAAATGAAGTGGTGAAATCTACAAGCTTGTTTCTAGCGTTGCTATCTTCAGGATGTCTTTTGGGTCACGCCAACGGTCTTTTATGGCGTGTGGGACTTGATTTCAACTCTGTGTATGCAGGCGGATCTCATTTGCTGCACGTGCGGCCTGTGGTTTTTATTGGGGCCTGTTCAGGTGGAATGTGCTAGCAAAGATTTCCACTTGTGCCTGCAATTGTTTACAATTTCTACTTTTGTGTTCAGAGTTGCTAAGTGTGGTTTGCATAATATTAACCATTTTTCTGTGGAGCATAGATTGCATCTTTTTGAGATATTGTTGTATGGTGTTGCTCTTTTTATGATTTTCCATGATATGTTGTAGTCTATTTTTTTTATCTTTGAGTCTCCATATGTATTTACTCAGTTCTGTTTGATTTTTGTATTTTTCATTTTTGAATGACTGTTTGTGGTTTGCGTATCTGGTTTTGAAAGTGTTTTCAGTGATCCCGATATATGTTTCTGTACCTGGCTATAAGTCCCGTGTACATTATGGTGTTAGGAGAATTTCTCACTTGATTTGAGTCAAGGGGCACCTAGACATGAAAAATCAAGGGGTTGAGCACCTTCAGATTTTTTAAGGACTTTTTTTATATTGTTCATAATATATATATATATATATATATATATATATATATATATATATATATATATATGAACAATATAAAAAAGTTCTTTAAAAATCTGAAGGTGCTCAACCCCTTGGGGAGCAACATCTGTTAAAAAATATTTTTAAAATGAAGTGGTAAAATCTACAAGCTTGTTTCTAGCGTTGCTATCTTCAGGATGTCTTTTGGGGCACGCCAACGATCTTTTATGGCGTGCGGGACTTGATTTCAACTCTGTGTGTGCAGGCGGATCTCATTTGCTGCACGTGCGGCCTGTGGTTCTTATTGGGGCCTGTTCAGGTGGAATGTGCTAGCAAAGATTTCCACTTGTGCCTGCAATTGTTTACAATTTCTACTTTTGTGTTCAGAGTTGCTAAGTGTGGTTTGCATAATATTAACCATTTTTCTGTGGAGCATAGATTGCATCTTTTTGAAATATTGTTGTATGGTGTTGCTCTTTTTATGATTTTCCATGATATGTTGTAGTCTATTTTTTTATCTTTGAGTCTCCAGATGTATTTGCTCAGCTCTGTTTGATTTTTGTATTTTTCATTTTTGAATGACTGTTTGTGGTTTGCGTATCTGGTTTTGAAAGTGTTTTCAGTAATCCCTACATATGTTTCTTCTTCATTTTCTGATGTTACCGTAGCTTGGTATACAATGTTGCTGTGAAGACATTTATTGCTCAGGGGGCACTGTTCTTTTTTAGTGCAGTTGCAAGATGTCCTTTCGGCACCCTTCTCTTTTATGTTGCTTTTCATTTTGTTAGATGAATCAATCATGTTTTTGAGGTTGGGCATACATGAGTATGACAGTTTAATGGTGTTTTTGTTGAATATTTTGGACAGTTTGTGTTCTTTTGGGAATGATGTTGCCAAGATTTTAAAGAATTCTTTTCCTACATTTGTTTTTACTTGTCCATCGTATGGTGGGTTGTACCATATGATCTTTCTTTTCCTATTTTTCTTAATTCTGTTCGTGTTGTTGTCTGGACTGTATTGTAGTTTGTAATTGTAACCACTTTTTTGTAATGCTTCTTGATATTCTGTTGCTGCATCATTGAATGCGTTTTCGTTGCATGACAGGTTGGATAGTCTCTTGTTTATACCATTGGGTATTGTTTTTAGTATAGATGGTGGGTGGTTGCTTTTGATGTTTACGTAGACTGGTATGTCATTGGGTTTTTTGTATGGTTTGTACACATGGTCATTGAGGTCTAATGTTATGTCTAGGTAATTCACTACTTTTTTGTTTGCTTCTATTGTGATTTTTAAGTTGTGGTTTTTAAAGATTTTACATAATTCTTTTTTCTTGTTTTCAATGGTTCTTGGATTGTTGTTTAATGCAGCGAGGCCGTCATCTCTGTATAAACCGGCCTGTTTTCCAAGTTGTTTTTGGATGTTGGATAGCATGAATAGTCCGACTAGTTCACATGTTTCGGCACCATCATACGATCCCATGGTTACATCAAATGTGGAGTTTTTGCTCGTTTTTTTAATCCAAGTTTCATTTCTGCTATGGAGTAAGGTTTTTTTGGTGTGGAAAATAATCTCCATTTCTGACTCTGTTATATTTGTGTATTTGTTGGCAAATTTCAAAGCTTTGTTGAGTAGTTCTTCATCTATGGATGGATAGAAGTCTACTATGTCAAATGTAATGAACATTGTATTTCTCTGTTTGTTGAGTTTCTTAAACCATTGTATGACTTCATAGCTGTTTTTCCAAAGGTTGTATTCGGTGTTTGATTTTATATCTTCTATAGCCTTTTCCAAAATTCTCTTGCTTATTTTGCCCAGTTCGGATTTAGATGGGTTTATTAGTCTACATGTTGGGTTGTTTTGGAAGTTAGGCTTGTGGTCTTTAAGTGTTATGAAGGCCTCCTTTGTTGCTGTTGCCTCTACCCTATCACTTAACTCCATGCGATGTGCAAGCTCTTTTTCTTTTTTGCGGATGTTGCTATGTGTAGTTTTATCAGCTTTCTTGTAGTTTTTCTGGATGTTTTTGTTTAAGAGTTGAGAGTATTCGTTTGGTTCCATTTTGTAAAAATTGCTCGTTTTGTCAGCCTTTACGAATATCTTTTTATCATTTTGGATTTGTTTTATATCATTTGCTAGTGATGTTTGAAAGTTGTTATTTGTTAGTTGTTATATATATATATTCAATTATAAACAAAGCTTGCTCTTATGTCTTAGATTGAAGAAATAGGGGAGATAAGCATTCATATCTGCAGTGGTAGATAATTCTGCCTAACTAACAGTATGTGCTTGAGTGGGTGAATGGGGAAAAATAAAATAAACGCTTCTCAAAATGAGCCTTCAGCAATATATATATATATATATATATATATATATATATATATATATATATATATATATATATATATATATATATATATAATGCTGAACAATTAAGTAGTGGGGGGAAAATAAGTGCAGGCTAGCAATTCTTCAGTCATTACAGATATGACTTGGCAAAGATTTGAACTTTGAAAAAAAAAAAAAAAAAAACAAACAAACATATCTATCTATCTATCTATCTATCTATCTATCTATCTATCTATCTATCTATCTATCTATATACAAGATTTCTTGGGTCTTGTAATATGCTCCTATCCGGAATAGGTGAGCACTTTTCAATTCTACGAAAATGAACCAATGTTCATGTTAATGTTCATGTTCATGTTAATGTTTATATATATATATATATATATATATATATATATATATTTGTTAAAAAGGAAAGGTTTAAAATTTTACCTACAACGTTGTTTCATGCATGAAACCGCATGCGGTTGCAATCGTCAGGATGTGGTGGGTCTGTGCTGCCGGTGTTTTATAACTGCTTGTGTTGTCTGTCATCACGTGATAATCCAGATAATGACATGAGCAGACACAAGAAGAACAGGAAAAGGAAGATCATATGGTTCAACCCCCCATATGACGGAAGAGTAAAAACAAATATAGGGAAAGAATTCTTTAGAATCCTAACATCATTTCCAAAAGAGCACAAATTATCCAAGATATTTAACAAAAGTAACATCAAATTATCATACTCATGTATGCCCAACCTTAAAAACATCATTGATTCAACCAACAAAATGAAAAGCAGTATAGAGAAAAACGAGGGTGACGAAAGGAAATCTTGCAACTGCATCAAGAAAGAACAGTGCCCTCTGAGCAACAAATGCCTCTACAACAACATTGTGTACCAAGCCACTGTAACATCAGAGAACGCAGAAGAAACATATATAGGTATTACTGAAAACCAATTTAAAACTAGATATGCAAACCACAAACAGTCATTTAACAAAGAAAGATACAAAAACCAAACAGAATTGAGTAAATACATCTGGAAGCTCAAAGAGAAAAAAATAGACTACAATATATCCTGGAAAATCATAAAAAGAGCAGCACCATATAACAATATTTCAAAAAGATGTAACCTATGCTCAACAGAAAAATACATAATACTATCTTAAATAAATGTTAGCGAACCGCCCAGAGAACGTGGACAAACGAGTCACAAGACGAAACACAACTAGTTTCGACCTCTTAGGTCTTCATCAGTGAGACATTAACGAATAAAACAATGAAAATTCACTTAGCTTTGATCGCTTCAGATCACTTGGTAGGGTTCAGCGCAAGGAAGAAGGCGTTGAATGAGAACGAGGCTGTTGGAAGGGAAATAGTGAGCGAGTCAAAGTCGTAATCCATCCAGCTGACCTACACCATTTCACAGTCAGTTAATTTCCTGGACATCACTATCTCCCTCAAAGATGGACTGCTTCAAACCTCAGTCTTCTACAAACCTACTGATGCGCACTCATACCTGGACTACACATCTTCCCACCACCAGTCCACTAAAAATAGCATTCCATATTCTGAATTCCTTCGCCTACGCAGACTGTGCTCTAGCAAAGAGGATTTCACTATACAAGCAGCCAAAATGTCTGATTTTTTCACCAACCGTGGATACCCTAGTGCCGTCATCAGTGATGCTCTCAGCCGCACTGCAGCTAAATCCAGAACATCTACTCTGGAAACTAAACCTCCCAAAGAGACAGACAGACCCACTGCCTGCCTTCTCTTCCATCCTCACAATCTGCCCATCTGCAGGATCCTGAAGTCTAACTGGCACATAGTAGAAAACCATAAACCTGCCTTTGAGACCACACCAATGATCACTTTCAAACGTGACAAAAACCTCAACGACCTACTGGTGCGCTCTAAGCTGAACAAAATCTCAACACCTAAGCCACCAGGTACTTTCCCCTGCTCAAAACCCAACTGCAAAATCTGCTCTCTCACCAAACCAGACACCATCCTACATGGCCCCACAGGCTCTTTCACTATTAAACGCACTTTCTCCTGCCAGAGCCACAACATTGTGTATGCCATCCACTGTCAGCTGTGCGGTAAGATCTATGTAGGTGAGACATCTCGCACTCTTGAGACGCGCATCTCTGAACACCTGGCCGACATCCGCCACCATCGGCCCAAACCAGTCGCTCTACACTTCAACCATGCCCAACACAACATCAACCATGTCAAAGTCTTGGCACTTTGGCAATCTAAGAGTGACAGCTTGGAACGCCTTATGCAGGAATCTCATCTCATTGCCAAACTGGGCACCGTCCACCCTCATGGCATCAACGTCCAAAAGTAGTATGTACCATTCCATCTCTGCAGCTCCAGCCTGAAATATCCCCCACCTACACACACCCATACCACCCTACCTCCCTCTGTTTACCTCAGACATAGGTTGCAGCTATCATCATCTTCCCTTTTCCTACACTCTCTGAGTCTCTCCATTTGCTACGTCAATCGACTTACTCCCCCCTCCCCCTGCCCTAGTAATGATGTGTGTAGGGGTGTTGGTGGATATGGCGGTTGCTGGGGGTGGAGGTGGGGGTAACCAATGAATAAGGCTGATATTACAAATGGAACACACACACACACACACACACACACACACACACACACACACACACACACACACACACACACACACACACTCACTCACACTCACACATACACACACACATAATTAATAGAATGCTGGCTCCTTTATCGTTGGTCGTGAAAGGGGGGGGGGGGGAGAGAGAGAGAGAGAGATAGAGAGAGAGAGAGAGAGAGAGAGAGAGAGAGAGATTGTGTATAGGTGTGAATATGTTGCCCCCTCCCCCCCCCCAGTTAGTACGTAAACCCATCCCCTTCTTCCCTCCACCCTCATAGCATCTACACCTTAAAGTAACATGTACCAACCCACCACTTCTATCTCAGCCCATAATATCTTCCCACCACACACACACATACTACCTTATCTCCCACTATTCACCTCACACAACTTATAGCTATCTTATTTATGCATTTATTATCATTATTATTTTTTTTTTAATTATTTTTTAAAAATTATTATTATTATTATTCACTGATTTTTTGATTTATTATTATTTTTAATGTTTCATTTATTTATTTATTTGATTATTATAAAAATTGTATTTTCTAAATATATTTCTGTATCATGCTTTCATTACCTCAACCTTCACTATCGTTGTTAGCAGTATCATTCAGTAATACTATTGCTAGTATTGATACTACCACTGGCATTGACATCACCATCGCCTTCGCCTCTGGGACTGTTGCCACGGCAACCCTGCTGTTTAAGAATCCTCTAACCCACTCTCCTTTCTCCCATACCCATACTTATTGACACAGATTGGTAGTAATCTTGTCCCTTTTTTTTTTTCTCAGGTTTTTGACCATTATTAGTATTCCTATCAATAATATTATTATCTTCATTACGACTTTGACTCGCTCACTATTTCCCTTCCAACAGCCTCGTTCTCATTCAACGCCTTCTTCCTTGCGCTGAACCCTACCAAGTGATCTGAAGCGATCAAAGCTAAGTGAATTTTTCATTGTTTTATTTGTTAATGTCTCACCTGATGAAGACCTAAGAGGTCGAAACTAGTTGTGTTTCGTCTTGTGACTCGTTTGTCCACGTTCTCTGGGCGGTTCGCTAACATTTATTTAAGATTTGTTTAGATTTCCGCCTGCAGTCCTCTGGCTTTGCAACTAGATCTATTTTGATTCATACTGACTGCTACCCTTCGTTGTTTTGTATTTCTGTTTACGTCATCAGTGTGTGTGATTGTTATCGTGTATACGTCTTTCGATCATTGTATACTGTTAATCATTGATCCGTATTTCGTTTAACATACGTTTTTAGTCGTGTACGTGCGATCGCAATCAGGCACTCCTGACCTCTCAACTCTAAGAACCTAAATCAGAACATAATGCCGGCCCCCCAATTCCTCTCCCGTACACATGCCAGTTTTCACCAGTCCATTCATTTTCTGCCACCTATCATCCAGCCATTTGCACTAGGATATGCTAAAACACAGTTTCAGAAAACGAAATCTGCATCTCATCTCAACTTTCTAAAACAATGCATTCGACTGCGAATCACCCCTCGCGGCTTCTCACTTTCTCACACCCCATCCGATCTTCATAACACCGCTCTTACCACTACCACTACAAGAATTCTATTCCAAGCCAGCCGTAGACTCATGTTGGCACATATCAAAACACTCAATTCATCCCTGGAATCTCTCTCCCGTCTTCTTCAACATTTCAAACAACAAACCACAATCATCATGCCCATAGCCACTGCTTCAAGACTCAGACAGCTCATCCATACACACAACCAGCTCATTCACAATCACTGCTACCAGATTAAGCAAGACAAGTTATCAAAATTACGAAACAAACACGAGGCAAACCCAGACCAGTTGAATCCCCCTACACACAACACTGACCCTTCTATCACCCATGAGCAACACCGCCACCTTGTTCGCTGCATTCCTGATAATCTGACTCTCACCAATGATGAAAGATCAGTCCTGGCAAAAGGTCTGAAATTTATTCCCATTCAGCCTGCCACCAATAAATATCAAAACCACGTTGATGTTGAAAGATTCTTTAGAAAATTAAGATGGATGGCTGCACTTGACGGTGTGCCCAAGCCCCCTCTACCAGACAGCTCAGACATTTTTACCCACCTTTTTCGAACTCCAGTGCTTCGCCAGCCACCTCTTGACAAATCCACTGAAGTTGAACTCTACATCAAAAAGTGTAGAAAAGAAATCTCTCAAGTTAAATCCAAACCTGTCCGCAATTCCAACCTCTCACGGGATGAACAAAAAGCCCTTGAATCACTGAGACAAAGACAAGACATTGTCATCAAACCAGCAGACAAGGGTGGTGCAGTGGTGGTCTGGGACAAACAGTTGTACATAAAAGAAGCACACAGACAACTGTCAGACACAAATTTCTATACACCACTCACAGCATCACCCCTCCCCCAACACCAAAACTCATCTCAACCACAGTTAAACAAGAAATCAAACACAACAACTTACCGAAGACAGCCAAACTCCTCATAATGACAGACACCAAACAACCCACCTTCTACCTGCTCCCTAAAATACACAAAACCAATACTCCCGGCAGACCCATAGTATCTGCATGCAGCTGCCCTACAGAACACATTTCACAGTACTTAGACTCTCTCCTCCAACCCATAGTACAAGGCCTCCCCACATACCTCAAAGACACTACACACACACTCAACATGATTAATTCATACAACACAGATCCCACTTTCAAACCAGCCTCCTCTTTACCCTTGATGTCGTCTCTCTCTACACTTCCATCCCTCATGCTGATGGACTGAAGGCCCTCGCATTCTTTCTTAACAAACGGCCCCCCAACCAACAACACCCTCCCACAGCTACACTAGTCAGACTTGCAGAATTAGTCCTCACCCTCAATACTTTTGAATTCAACAACCACACATTCTCACAAATCAGTGGTGTTGCTATGGGAACCAAAATGGGACCATCCTATGCCTGCCTCTTCATGGGACACCTAGAACACCGCCTACTAACCTCTTACACAGGCCCAACACCAGAGCTCTACAAAAGATACATAGATGATGGATTGGGAGCCACATCCATGCCAGAACATGACCTCCAGAATTTCCTCAACTTTGCACAGACCTTCCATCCATCCATCCAGCTGACCTACACCATTTCACAGTCAGTTAATTTCCTGGACATCACTATCTCCCTCAAAGATGGACTGCTTCAAACCTCAGTCTTCTACAAACCTACTGATGCGCACTCATACCTGGACTACACATCTTCCCACCACCAGTCCACTAAAAATAGCATTCCATATTCTGAATTCCTTCGCCTACGCAGACTGTGCTCTAGCAAAGAGGATTTCACTATACAAGCAGCCAAAATGTCTGATTTTTTCACCAACCGTGGATACCCTAGTGCCGTCATCAGTGATGCTCTCAGCCGCACTGCAGCTAAATCCAGAACATCTACTCTGGAAACTAAACCTCCCAAAGAGACAGACAGACCCACTGCCTGCCTTCTCTTCCATCCTCACAATCTGCCCATCTGCAGGATCCTGAAGTCTAACTGGCACATAGTAGAAAACCATAAACCTGCCTTTGAGACCACACCAATGATCACTTTCAAACGTGACAAAAACCTCAACGACCTACTGGTGCGCTCTAAGCTGAACAAAATCTCAACACCTAAGCCACCAGGTACTTTCCCCTGCTCAAAATCCAACTGCAAAATCTGCTCTCTCACCAAACCAGACACCATCCTACATGGCCCCACAGGCTCTTTCACTATTAAACGCACTTTCTCCTGCCAGAGCCACAACATTGTGTATGCCATCCACTGTCAGCTGTGCGGTAAGATCTATGTAGGTGAGACATCTCGCACTCTTGAGACGCGCATCTCTGAACACCTGGCCGACATCCGCCACCATCGGCCCAAACCAGTCGCTCTACACTTCAACCATGCCCAACACAACATCAACCATGTCAAAGTCTTGGCACTTTGGCAATCTAAGAGTGACAGCTTGGAACGCCTTATGCAGGAATCTCATCTCATTGCCAAACTGGGCACCGTCCACCCTCATGGCATCAACGTCCAAAAGTAGTATGTACCATTCCATCTCTGCAGCTCCAGCCTGAAATATCCCCCACCTACACACACCCATACCACCCTACCTCCCTCTGTTTACCTCAGACATAGGTTGCAGCTATCATCATCTTCCCTTTTCCTACACTCTCTGAGTCTCTCCATTTGCTACGTCAATCGACTTACTCCCCCCTCCCCCTGCCCTAGTAATGATGTGTGTAGGGGTGTTGGTGGATATGGCGGTTGCTGGGGGTGGAGGTGGCGGTAACCAATGAATAAGGCTGATATTACAAATGGAACACACACACACACACACACACACACACACACACACACACACACACACACACACACACACACACACACACACACACACACACTCACACACACACACACACATAATTAATAGAATGCTGGCTCCTTTATCGTTGGTCGTGAAAGGGGGGGGGGGGGGGGGAGAGAGAGAGATAGAGAGAGAGAGAGAGAGAGATTGTGTATAGGTGTGAATATGTTGCCCCTCCCCCTCCCCCAGTTAGTACGTAAACCCATCCCCTTCTTCCCTCCACCCTCATAGCATCTACACCTTAAAGTAACATGTACCAACCCACCACTTCTATCTCAGCCCATAATATCTTCCCACCACACACACACATACTACCTTATCTCCCACTATTCACCTCACACAACTTATAGCTATCTTATTTATGCATTTATTATCATTATTATTTTTTTTTAATTATTTTTTTTTAATTATTATTATTATTATTCACTGATTTTTTGATTTATTATTATTTTTAATGTTTCATTTATTTATTTATTTGATTATTATAAAAATTGTATTTTCTAAATATATTTCTGTATCATGCTTTCATTACCTCAACCTTCACTATCGTTGTTAGCAGTATCATTCAGTAATACTATTGCTGGTATTGATACTACCACTGGCATTGACATCACCATCGCCTTCGCCTCTGGGACTGTTGCCACGGCAACCCTGCTGTTTAAGAATCCTCTAACCCACTCTCCTTTCTCCCATACCCATACTTATTGACACAGATTGGTAGTAATCTTGTCCCTTTTTTTTTTTTTTTTTCTCAGTATTTTGACCATTATTAGTATTCCTATCAGTAATATTATTATCTTCATTACGACTTTGACTCGCTCACTATTTCCCTTCCAACAGCCTCGTTCTCATTCAACGCCTTCTTCCTTGCGCTGAACCCTACCAAGTGATCTGAAGCGATCAAAGCTAAGTGAATTTTCATTGTTTTATTCATTAATGTCTCACCTGATGAAGACCTAAGAGCTCGAAACTAGTTGTGTTTCGTCTTGTGACTCGTTTGTCCACGTTCTCTGGGCGGTTCGCTAACATTTATTTAAGATTTGTTTAGATTTCCGCCTGCAGTCCTCTCGCTTTGCAACTAGATACATAATACTATGCAAACCACAAATGGCAACTTTAAACACCAGGATAGAAATGGTTAACAACTGCAGGCACAAGTGGAAATTCCTATCAGTGAACAAGAATCAGAAACACACGAAAAACACAGACAGCACGTGATGACAGACAACACAAGCAGTTATAAAACACAGGCAGCACAGACCCACCACATCCTGACGATTGCAACCGCATGCGGTTTCATGCATGAAACAACATTTGTAGGTAAAATTTTAAACCTTTCCTTTTTAACAAATGTTGCTCCCAGTGCGGTTGAGCATTTTTCTAAAATCTCTGTTGGCACTTGCCACCATTATATATATATATATATATATATATATATATATATATATATATATATATATATATATATAGACAGTATTAAAACGTCCTTTAAAAATCTGAAAGAGCTCGACCCCTTGGGGAGCAACATTTGCTAAAGATATTTTTAAAATGAAGTGCTAAAATATATCTACAAGCTTGTTTCGAGATATATCACGGTATATATCTCTCCTCAGGATGGCTTCAATGTGGCACGCCAACGATCTTTTATGGCGTGCGGGACCTGATTTCATCTCTGTTTGTGCGTGCCGATCTTATTTGCTGCACGTGAGGCCTGTGATTTTTGTTAGGGCCTGTTCAGGTGGAATGTGCTAGCAAAGATTTCCACTTGTGCCTGCAATTATTCACTATCTCTACTTTTGTGTTCAGAGTTGCTAAGTATGGTTTGCATAATATTAACCATTTTTCTGTGGAGCATAGATTGCACTTTTTTGAAATATTGTTGTATGTGTTGCTCTTTTTATGATTTTCCATGATATGCTGTAGTCTATTTTTTTATCTTTGAGTTTCCAAATGTATTTACTCAGTTCTGTTTGATTTTTGTATTTTTCATTTTTGAATGACTGTTTATGGTTTGCGTATCTGGTTTTAAAAGTGTTTTCAGTAATTCCTATGTATGTTTCTTTTTCATTTTCTGATGTTACCGTAGCTTGGTATACAATATTGCTGTGAAGACATTTGTTGCTTAGGGGGCACTGTTCTTTTTTGGTGCAGTTGCAAGATGTCCTTTCAGCACCCTTCTCTTTTGTGTTGCTTTTCATTTTGTTAGATGAGTCAATTATGTTTTTGAGGTTGG
Organism: Conus canariensis; assembly: GCA_033310375.1. NCBI lineage: Eukaryota > Metazoa > Mollusca > Gastropoda > Neogastropoda > Conidae > Conus > Conus canariensis. Next base: position 2,929 of record JAMYXO010001661.1, on the reverse strand, counting down.
GCATACATGAGCATGATAGTTTAATGGTGTTTTTATTGAATATTTTGGACAGTTTGTGTTCTTTTGGAAATTATGTTGCCAAGATTTTAAAGAATTCTTTTCCTACATTTGTTTTTACTTGTCCATCATATGGTGGGTTGTACCATATGATCTTCCTTTTTCTGTTTTTCTTATTTCTGTTCGTGTTATTGTCTGGGCTATATTGTAGTTTGTAATTGTAACCACTTTTTTGTAATGCTTCTTGGTATTCTGTTGCTGCATTATTGAATGCATTTTCATTGCATGATAGGTTGGATAGTCTCTTGTTTATACCATTGGGTATTGTTTTTAGTATAGATGGTGGATGGTTGCTTTTGATGTTTACATAGATTGGTGTGTCATTGGGTTTTTTGTATGGTTTGTACACATTGTCATTGAGGTCTAATGTTATGTCTAGGTAGTTCACTACTTTTTTATTTGCTTCTATTGTGATTTTTAAATTGTGGTTTTTGAAAACTTTACATAATTCTTTTTTCTTGTTTTCAATAGTTCTTGGATTATTGTTTAATGCAGCGAGGCCGTCATCTCTGTACAAACCGACCTGTTTTCCAAGTTGTTTTTGGATGTTGGATAGCATGAATAGTCCGACTAGTTCACATGTTTCGGCACCATCATACGATCCCATGGTTACATCAAATGTGGAGTTTTTGCTCGTTTTTTTAATCCAAGTTTCATTTCTGCTGTGGAGTAGGGTTTTCTTGGTGTGGAAAATGATCTCCATTTCTGACTCTGTTATTTTTGTGTATTTATTGGCAAATTTCAAAGCTTTGGTGAGTAGTTCTTCATCTATGGATGGGTAGAAATCTACTATGTCGAATGTAATAAACACTGTATTTCTCTGTTTTTTGAGTTCCTTAAACCATTGGATGACTTCATAGCTGTTTTTCCAAAGGTTGTATTTGGTGTTTGATTTTACATCTTCTATAGCCTTTTCCAAAATTCTCTTGCTTATTTGGCCCAGTTCGGATTTAGATGGGTTTATTAGTCTACATGTTGGGTTGTTTTGGAAGTTGGGTTTGTGGTCTTTAAGTGTTATGAAGGCTTCTTTTGTTGCTGTTGCCTCTACCCTGTCGCTTAACTCCATGCAGTGTGCAAGCTCTTTTTCTTTTTTGCGGATGTTGCTGTGTGTGGTTTTATCAGCTTTCTTGTAATTTTTCTGAATGTTTTTGTTTAGAAGTTGGGAGTATTCATTTAATTCCATTTTGTAAAAATTGCTAGTTTTATCAGCTTTTATGAATATCTTTTTATCATTTTGAATTTGTTTTATTTCATTTGCTAGTGATGTTTGGAAGTTATTATTTGATTTCTTGATCGGCACGCACAAACAGAGATGAAATCAGGTCCTGCACGCCATAAAAGATCGTTGGCGTGCCACATTGAAGCCATCCTGAGGAGAGATATATACCGTGATATATCTCGAAACAAGCTTGTAGATATATTTTAGCACTTCATTTTAAAAATATCTTTAGCAAGTTATATATATATATATATATATATATATATATATATATATATATATATATATATATATATATATATATAATTTGTTAAAAAGTAAGGTTTAAAATTTTATCTACAACGTTGTTTCATGCGGTTGCAATCGTCAGGATGTGATGGGTCTGTTCTGCCCGTGTTTTATAACTGCTTGTGTTGTCTGTCATCACGTGCTGTCTGTGTTTTTCGTGTGTTTCTGATTCTTGTTCACTGATAGGAATTTCCACTTGTGCCTGCAGTTGTTAACCATTTCTATCCTGGTATTTAAAGTTGCCAGTTGTGGTTTGCATAGTATTATGTTTCCTTTTCTGTTGAGCATAGATTACATCTTTTTGAAATATTGTTGTATGGTGCTGCTCTTTTTATGATTTTCCAGGATATATTGTAGTCTATTTTTTCTCTTTAAGCTTCCAGATGTATTTACTCAATTCTGTTTGGTTTTTGTATCTTTCTTTGTTAAATGACTGTTTGTGGTTTGCATATCTAGTTTTAAATTGGTTTTCAGTAATACCTATATATGTTTCTTCTGCGTTCGCTGATGTTACAGTGGCTTGGTACACAATGTTATTGTAGAGGCATTTGTTGCTCAGAGGGCTCTGTTCTTTCTTGATGCAGTTGCAAGATTTCCTTTCGTCACCCTCGTTTTTCTCTATATTGCTTTTCATTTTGTTGGTTGAATCAATGATGTTTTTAAGGTTGGGCATACTATACATGAGTATGATAATTTAATGTTGCTTTTGTTAAATATCTTGGATAATTTGTGCTCTTTTGGGAATGATGATGTTAGAATTCTAAAGAATTCTTTCCCTATATTTGTTTTTACTCTTCCGTCATATGGGGGGGGGGGGGGGGGGGGGGGGGGGGGGGGGGGGGCGTTGAACCATATGATCTTCCTTTTCCTGTTCTTCTTGTGTCTGCTCATGTCATTATCTGGGTCACTTTGTAGTGTGTAGTTGTAGCCACTTTTGTGTAACGCTTCTTGATATTCAGCTGCAGCATTATTGAATGCTGTTTCATTACATGACAGGTTAGATAATCTCTTATTTATGCCTCTGGGTATTGTTTTTAGTATGGAAGGTGGATGGTTACTTTTCATATTTACATAGACAGATGCGTCATTTGGTTTTTTGTATGGTTTATATATGTGCTGGTTGAGGTCTAACGTTATATCTAGGTAGTTCACTATCTTTTTATTTGCTTCAATAGTGATTTTTAGGTTTTGGTTGTGGAAGATTTTACACCGTTCTTTTTTCTTAGTTTCAATGTTTCTAGGGCTGTCGTTCAGCGCAGCGAGACCGTCATCTCTGTACAAAAAGTGGAAGATTTTACACAGTTCTTTTTTCTTATTTTCAATGTTTCTAGGGCTGTCGTTCAGCGCAGCGAGGCCGTTGCTCCC
>JAMYXO010001660.1:0-28156 GCA_033310375.1 Conus canariensis | reverse complement strand
CAGAAACCAAACGCCTGGGAGGCAGGAACTGACACAAGTTGGTGCTTTCTGTCGTAGCTTCCGTGTTGTCTGTTTCACCGTCCGTTCAAAGCATTCCAACATATTCATAGACTAATGGACGACAAGTTCAAAACACAAGGAATAATATGAAGCAAGTCACATTGGATAATGTTGTCGCTGTATAACAGTGCTGGTGATCAAATCGGAGAATGAATCCACTGTGAAGGAGTTTGTGTCCTATTTTTCTCTATTGCGATGAGAAACACCAAACAGCATGAACTATTTTTGTCATGACTGAACAGCAGGCATTTCAGTCCTGTTCACACCTGTAGATGTGATTCTCCAAGACTGTATCTGAGCGGAGAACTTGGTCTTTGAAAAAGAGTACCAAACACAGTGGCTTTCCTCCTCGCCTGGCTGTCGACATAAGCTCTGGATACGATTTTCGGTGGAAAAATACTCTGTGGAAACGGACTAATAATGTCTATACATTTTCAGTTGTATTTATCATCAACATGGAGTCATCAACAACATGTCGATCGGGAAGTCTGAATTTCGTAGAGTGACAATTAGCGCACAACTCCGACAATGACACGAAGTGGAACGAAGAAGGCGACTGTTCCAGACAGGTCGGCATCGTCAGTCATGTCGTAGAGTCGCAAGCTTGTGCGGAAGAGATCGTAGGCATGCGATCCACGAAATTAGAGCTTACGGACTTGACTTGGAATGTAACGTTTTTGATTCGGCAGTTCTTTTCACAAACTTTGGGAAAGCAAGAATAGTCCAGGTCCAGGTTTGGTCGGCGGAAGATGAAAAATGGCACCAAAATTGATTGTGCGAGATACCAGTAAAGGGAAAATAAGGGCTTTTTGTCCAAGGTGTAAAATACATTTCATTGTTGTGAATTTAGCAATGTATATATAATAATGATAAGGTTCGAGGCACTTACATGTTAAAGATTTGACACGAATTGATCCAGATTCATCTGTCAAGGGAGGTAAGGGGAAGGTAACTCCTGAACAAACCATATTAACTGGCGGGCGAAGGATAAAAAATGGGCCCCAAAATCGATCGAGAAAAAATACCAGTTTATTTTAGAAATTAGGGCTTTTCGGTCCAACACATTTTGTAAAGAAAAATACATTCTTTGTGTGATTTCGCGACATAGAATAATAATATAAGGTTCTGGGCTTTCCCCTTTTGAAGGGTTCACAACAAATCCAAGTTGTCAATCAGGGGAGGAGGGGAAGGTAACCCCCGAACAGCCCATTTTCTGCTGAGGTCACCCGAGGAGGGCCCTTTTTGAGCCCCTGGCTACATACCTTCACGGTGATGTATTTTTTAGTTGTCGCTGTTCAATTAGTTCACTCTAACCACATTGCTCCCTGTGGATTTGTTGTGGCTAAGGCGGCCCAAAATAAACCCGCGTTTTTTTGTGTAGGGAGAGCGTCATTAATGAGCAGCGTGTCGAAGAAGCACAGAACGATGCACGTAAAAACAGCAACAGAAACCCACAGGACAACCCACCACCCCACAACAAGGGAACTAATCGTTCCCCTCTTTTTGAAAACCCCCCCGGCTCCCTCTTCATATTTATTGTCCATAGTCATTCGTCAAAATCAATACAATGGGCTTTATGTTCACTCCGTTTGTAGTCCCTTTCGTGCGCACGAGTGAATCGGTTGAGAAAAACAATTAAAGAAAAACTTGAAAAAAAAAAAAAAAAAAAGCGAATTCCTGCAAGAAAAAAAAAGGGGCAGAAATTGGGTTGGGTTGTCAAAAATTTTCCATTTGAACGCTTCTGGGGGATTAAATCCCCTTTCCTTTTCAAAAAAATTCAAAACAATAAAAGGACATGCTGCCCAACGAACGAAACAAAAAAAATGACAGACAAAACCGCCCCTACGAAAAGAGAGTAACTCTTGTGCGTCAGATAAAAAAAAAATGAGTTATTTCTCGTTCTTCGAAATTTGGCCCAAAGGTGCTTCATGTTGCCGAGGAACAAGCCCAAAAGAGGTTGGAAAGGGCGTGTTTGTTTTTACCATTGGTTTGTCCGGGGCGGTACATTTCTCGGGGAACTAGGTTTCCATTTCCCGGCCTCCCGTCCCCCCCCCGACCCTTCCCTCCTTGCCCCCCCCCAAACATGATGGTATGACAGTGTAACGTCGTTGAGCACAAGCCTGTGCTGGCTCCTGACCCTTTACGTTGGAGGTGGGAAGGCTTGGGGGTACAGGCCGTGACCCGAGCAATGACCCTTGTACACAGGTTTTTTCTCAGTGATTTTACTGGGCTCCAGCTGTGTGGTTGGCCAGTTCAATTTATTTGGGCAGAGGTGGGCGCATCCCATCTGGGGGGGGGGAATGCCCCTGCCCCCAAACCAGTACATAGCTCAATTATGCACGGGACACTGGTTGGGTTTCCTTGGGTGTTCTGGATGCTGAAGTCATTATAAGTATTGTTTACCCGTAGTTCCTTTTCTGAAACCCGCGGCGTTTAAGCGTGCCATTTTGAGTTGGAAGGTTGCCATGCAACAGTGTTGTGGTGTGTTGTGTGGTGTGTGTGGTGTGTGTTTGTGTTTGTGTGTGGGTGTGTCTCATTCAGATATCAACGGACAGACCAAAAAAAAAAAAACAAAAAATTTAAATCTTTCGGTTCAGAAAATTTTAAGATTCTTTGGGGTATAACTTTGTTTTGATAGTTTTTTTTGGCCCAATCAGCGAATTCATTTACAAAAAAAAAAAAAAGAAAAATTTCTATTCAAACAAATGGACCATTTTCAGATATTTTTAAGCAGAATCCTAATTCCTTCTCTTGACGGTCAAAAAAATAATATTTCTAGATGAACGACTTAAATGGTTAAAATTTTTCGCCCAAGCACAGAAGGAAGTGATGATTTTCCGTTCTTTGTTTCGAATTGTCCCAAATGTTGGTTAAACTTGCCTGAAGAAAAGACCAAAGAGGTCTGAAAACGCGTGTGTTTTGTTTGTCATTTGCCCCTATCTTTTTTTCTTTTCTTTTTGCCCAACCTACGAACAGTCCTTTCTCTGTTATTTTTGTTTAGTTTCCGCCTCAGCACCCAAAATGTCGTTCTTTTTTTTTTTTTTCTTTTTTTTCCCCTTTTTATTGCGCGCTTGTCAGCAAGGATTGCAAAAAACAATACAGAATTCATTTTTAACCACACGTGTAAAAGGGTGAAATAATGCCCCAAACGACAACCCCACTAATGTTGGAGTTGCCTAAGGGGGAATGCATGTCATTCAGCAAAATTCATTACAAATAAAAAAATTTTTCTATCGGAAAAAAAAGTTGAACTTTTTTCGGACGGGGAAGCAGTTTTTTTTTTTTTTCGATTCGAACTTCAAATTCCTTCCCTTGAAAATGTCGTGTTTCTACGCGTGAATGAATTAAAGGGAGTAAAAGAAAGTCAAAATCTTTCACCCCAATTTATTTTGCACGAAAAACCCCCCCCCTTTCACAAACAAAACTCGTCCATCTCATGTACTTTTTGCCAAAATTAACCCTTTTTTAAAAATAAAAATTAACTTTCCCAAAAACCCCCAAAAAAATTGACTTAATCGTTATTTTAAAAGGGGGGTTTTCGTGCAAATTTAAGATGGGTTTGGGAAAAAACCCAAAATATTGACATTCCTCTTCTCTTCTGTTTTAAATCTTCAATCCAAGCACCGCCAAAAAATAGAACAAACAACCGATTCCTCTTGGTTAGTTATTTTTACCACACCAAATTTTTAAAACCCTCGCCAACAAAATCCTTTAAATGATTTTTTCCCCAAAAATTTGTAATGCCCTGATAATCGAAAAACCCCCCCCTTAGTTGACGGGGTGCCTTAGAATCGTAGTGGCGGGACCTTTAAAATACAAATTAGTGTTTTTTTTTTTAAATTCACTTAAATGGACATACACCCCTTGGGGTTTTAATTAAAAAATGGGATGCTTACTCCCTGAAAACCTCGTAAAGGCCGCTTTCTAAGTTTTTTGGGTTTTGTTAACGCTATACTTTTCCCCGCTATCAAAAAAGCCCAAGATTCGCGCAGACCTCTGGGAAAAAAAGTCTCTCGCCTTTCTTCGGGGAAAGTTCATAGTAATTATAAGTTTTTTGCCTCATTAATTTTTAAAACTAAGGGCCAAAATTTGCAAAAAAATTTTTTTTAAAAGGGAACAAAAGTTGTAGAAAACCTTAGGTATTTTTAACTGCTTTAAATAAAAAACCTTTGCCGCCCTTAACATTTACCCAGTTTTTCCCTTAGCTTTTTCCCAGATATATTAACCCCACCTAACTTTAAAAAAAATTCTCAAAGAAGAAAACCCCATTTTTACCAAAGGGGAAAATTGTAAATTGGTTTATTTTAAAAGAACACCGCGGTTTTGTTGGTTTTTATAAAGGAACACCCTTTTTTAAAACCCTTTTTTTTTAAAAAAACCCTTTTTAAAAAATTTGGAAACCCTTTTTTAAATAAAATGAAAAGGCCACTTAGGGGACGTAGGGGGGGTTTATGACCCCAAAATTTTTGGACTTTGGGGTAACCTAACCATCGCATTTGGATGAAAATATGGCTTTTAGTCGGGCCCTTGAAAACCCCACTAACTAGATTTTTAAATCCTCCAAAAAAGGGAGTGATGGGTTTGCCATCAGCATGGTCAATTTCACCCGTGGCCTTTTTACCAGAATCAGTTAAATTTTGCAGTTTACTCCCTAAACCCCCACGGGCTGCGGTTTTTTCATATACAAACCTTTTTTAAACCACCCCAAACCCTCTTGTAAGGCCCGAAATATAACTTTCATGTTTTATCAGTATAGACGCATACTAACTGAACTAAAAGTACGCCCCCCAACGACAACGCTTAAAAATTTTCCATTTCCACCCCCAATGGCCAAAAAGGGCATATGAAAAAAATCGCAAACGAATTTAACTTTAAACCCCTTCAAAAAACCTTTGGGAAAAAAGTTAGCCCGAAACCCGGGGGGTTTTGGGCACATTGTATTTTTTGGGGTCAGGGGGAGAGGGGTATAATTTTATTACCGGCCCCCACACCTTTTTTAAAGTCAAACCCCCAAGTTAGATTGGGTTTAAATAGAGCAAAAAAAACCCCAAAGCGGGGGAAAAAATTTATCTTAGATAAAGTAAAGGCTAACAATTTGGCCAGGAGTGAAAAAGGCTCAATAAACTCCATAGGGGACGTACTTTTTGGTGTCTTTTAAAGGGCGCAAGCCGACCAAGTTACCCTAGTGGATCAATCTACAGGCTTTGACCCCAGAAAAAAAATTTCTACCCAATTTTAAAGGAAGTGTATTAACTCTGCTGTTGTTTTTGCCTTCCAGCATACAAAGGTACCAAAACGTTTCTTGCACTTTTGGTCAAAGGTTGACTTCTTTTGGGGGCCCAAATGGATTAACTGCGCCTTCTACCTTAGCCCTACAGTTTGGGCCCTGTACAAAATTATAATAATAAAATCCTCATAGCCGGAGACGTTTCAAAACTTGGGACACAATCAAGGTTTAAAACAAAAGGGCCCCCCGCACCAGCCTTTTTAAAAAAAAGAAATCTAGCCCGAACCTGCAAAAAGCGCCCCCCCACCATTTTATAAGCACCCCAGAAAGCGGGTCCACCCCCCCCGTTGATGTACCTCACCCCAAACAAAACACACTAGCGAAAAGGGGCCCCTTTTTGGGTTTTTTTAAAAATTTACTGGACTATTTCATACTTTTTTTTACAAAAAAATTAAACCGGCGGGCCCAGCACCCCCAAAGTCCCAGATTGTTTCCCCAAAAATAACCAACCATTTTGGGCCTTTTTGTAGCCCAAAACCCAACTAACAACACTGCCTATTATGCCGGGCCCTTTCCCCAAGCGTTTGGCAGTTCCTTTTTAATAAGTTTGCTAGATGGTGAAATTTGGTTTTCTAACCCAAAACTTTTCCCCAGGGGGGGCCCTTTGGAGGCCCCTTATGACCCTGTGGCGCACGGCCGGGTTTAAATGCAAAAAACCAGTGTAAGATAGCAAACCCAAGGGCCGTTAAATATACTAACTTTGTAACCCCCTGCCTTGAACAGAGTCCTTTTTCCCCTTTTTTGCTAGCGTAGTTTTTCATAAAAATTTTTGTTTAAAAGTTTCCCCTGATTCTGCTTTTTTGGGTTTTGCTTTTTTTTCTCTGTTAATATACAACGCTAAAAAACCACTTTGCCTTTTTCTTCTTTAAAATCCTGAAATTTTCGCCTGTATTCTAGCCTTTTTTCGGGTCCTAAATTGTTTTTCATCTGCTTTCAGCCAGTTTAAAATTTTTTCTTCGCCTATCTCTCTCTTCAGCTCTTTAAAATTTTTAACCAATTTTTTTTTTTAGTTCTTCGTTCGTATTGTTAAAGAGACTTAAAATTCAAGATTTTCATGCAGACCCTTTTTCTAATATCCCTGATTTTCACCCCGTAGACAATGGGGTCATAAATTGGTTTTTAAAAGCTTTTTCTTTTCCCAGGACTCAGCTCACCTTCTCTTTCCCTTTGGCGAACGCCCAAGGGGGCCCCCTAAAATTAAAACTCTCTCCTCAATAAGACTGGGCCTAAAATTTCTTTTTAAATTTGTTTTAATCTTTTTTTTGATTTAAAACCCCGGAATAGACGATTTTCAAAGTTCAGCAAGTGTTGGCAACGCCCCCCCCATTTTAAATGTAAAAGCCCTAACAGCATCGGGCCCTTTTAGATTTGTAATTTTAATCGTTCTGAAACAGCAGCAGGGGGGGGTTTGTCTAATTGTATTAGACTTAAAAACTTGGTCCCCGTTTGGCTTTGTAGAAACCCTCTTCCCCCCCGGGGCCCTCCTTCAAAGTCCTAAAATACAAAATGGCCGCCTTTCTTAAAAAATCGTCAAGATCAAGTATTTCTGGCAGCCCCCGTTCTATTTTTTTTAAAGAATGATTAAATTTTCGCCCGTTGAAAATAGTTCGTGACGCTGTCTAGGGGTTTGAAGGGGCCTATCCAAAAAGTTTTTGAGGGAGCACTAAGGATACAGAACCTGCCCCTTTGGGGTTTGATAGGGAGAAAAGGGGAGGGTGCTTCTGCTCCCTCAAAAAAATCTTTTTAATTGAACGACCGGGTTTCTTTTTTCATTTTTCATCTTTTTCAATAGGTTTAAACCCGCTTCAAAATCTTAATCACCATATTTAAAAATTTATTTTTTTTTTGTTTTATAAAAAAAGAACCCTAGGGCTGCGCCCTCGACCCTTTCCGAAAAGCAAAAGGCCCCCCACGGCAAAAAAGGGCAAAAGGGACGACTGTGCGTTTTTGAAAATTAACCATAAAAACAATTGACCCAATGAATTTTAAACCAGAAAGGGTTTAGTAAACCTTGGACCTGACGTGTTAAAGGGCCGGGGCACTGCCAGGTGTCATTCAAAATAGATTTGATTGGGGGCGGATCCAAATGCCGGGCGTTGCTAACCTGGGCAGAGCCATCATTAAAAATATGGAAATTTAAAACCCTGGAAGGTGGGAGAAGTTTTCCAAAATGAGTAGCGCGGCCATTTAAAAATTTTAAATCAAAACCCTGTTGGCTCCCCAAACAGAAAGGAAAGAAAAAATTTTTCAGGGAACCCAGAGCCCAAAGGGCCCCTTAAGCCGGGCTTAATGCCGCGGGATGGCAAAGGAAGACGGGGGAGCCCCAGGCAATGGCGAGTTTTTTAAGAAAAATTTTGCTTTCCCTCAAGTTTTTAAAAACTTTTTTTAAAAACCCCCCCCATATTACCAAGGCGCACAAAGAGACAAACTTACTTACGAACAAAACTTTCAATGACGGGGTCTGTTTTTTCTATCAGAGCCCCCCAAACCCAGATACACTGTCAAAACCCATCTCTCTTAATTTTCCCGTTGTTACTAACCCCGAACGGCCCTAGAAAAAACTTAAACCAGTAAAAAGGTAGGCTTTTTGTTTCCTTTGAAGAGTTTTACACCACAGTCAAACGTTTAAAAAACAAAAAAAGCCCACGGTGGGGAAATAGCTAATAAAAATTTTTTTTAAAGGGTCCCCCCAAAAGGGGGGTTTTCCCCTTGTTTTTACAAAACCCTCAGCCCCTTTTCAGAGAAAATCGGGGTTTTTTAAAAACCCCAAAAATTGAGCAGCTGCCCTTGCCCCGTAGATGGCAACCCTTTTCAGTGTATTGGGCCCGGACTTTTCCCCGACCAACCCCCTTTTGGATGAAATAAAAAAATTTTTTTTCCCTGGAGGCAGACAACAACCCCCCACAGCCGATCATGTGGAAAAAACTTCCCTTCACAAATTTTAAGACTCGAAGTTTAAACTAACAAAAAAATTTTGGGGACTATGGCGGGAAATTTAGATCCACGTATGAAAACCAACGGCACGGGAGTGGAAAGAAGGGTGGGGTTTCCAGATGGCTTTACTCATACAGATTAATAAGGAAGAGGAGGAGAAAGGTCAGTTTACAAATCCGTTTTTTTTTTTTTTAATGACCCCCAAACCCAAAAAATTGAAAAAAAATAGACTGAAAGAAATAGCCAAATTAAAACAGATGGTTATTTTGGAATTTTTTTCCCCAAAAGACCCGCACTGTTCGCTTATTTGGGGGAAATTTTAACTGGTTTTGGGGAAAACTGCCCTTCATGCTTGATTTTTTTAAAAAACAATCTACAGTTTTTCATTACGAGCCCTTGGGTTATATTCTCACAACCTTTAAGCAAATAATTTCTTCCCAAAGAAAGGCAGTTTGTTTGGACAGAGGGAGAATTTTTTTAGTTGATCCTATAAACAACTAAGCGACTGTTTGAACTTTTACTATAGGCTATTTGAGGGAACGGGAAACGCGTTTTTTTATTGATGACTTTTCCCACCGAACAAGACTTTGGGTTAAAAAAAGAAGGACCCTGTCTAAGCTACCCTTAAAGGGGAAAAGACACACTTTGTTTCTGTTTGGCTTTTAAACTCAAAAAAAAATGCTGCCCAAAAAGACTTTAATCCAGTTAAAAATCAGTCATCTTTTTCCTAAAAAAAAGGGGCCCGGGTATTTTTGAAAAAATTTTAAAAATTTAAAAAATTATATAATAGGGGAAAAAGGAGGGAACAAAAAAAAAAAAAAAAGAGCACTAGAAAAATCTAAGAATGCTAAACTATGCATACGGACTGACCCCCAGTTCAAACGTTTGCTTAAAAATAGATTGTTTTAAGATTATTTTTTTATAAAATTGCAAAATTAAGTTTGGGTTTTAAAATAAATTGTTTTATTAAAAAAAAAGTCTCAGGGGCCAAAAAAAAACAGAGTTAGTTTCCTAAATGCTTTTCAGTAGAGATAAAAGATCTACCCAACAAAAACGTTTTTTGATCTGGGGGTTTGGCGGGAAAATGGTTTATGGATTTGAGTACACCGACGAGGGTGTTTAAAAACAAATTTAGAAATTAAAAGAAAAAAAAAAGGGCCCGCAATATCCTACCCTAAAAAGGAAAAGGGAAATCTAAGGGCAAACAAATTTTGGCAAAAAACGAATACAAACTTCTAAACGAGAAAAAGCCGGGGGCGTTGCTTCCTACATTAATGGAAAAAAAAGGGTTTGAATACAAAAGCCCCTATGTAAAATTTGATAAAAATTTTCCCAATTTTGAAAAGTTTTTAAAAGGAAGGCCCTTCCCTTGCAACCCCAAACCCCAAGGAACAAAACCCAAAAAAAGCAGATTGAAATAACTAACCCGGGGCTCTGAATATTTTGCGCAAAAGAAAAAAGGGCCCTTTAAGCTGAAGTGGGGGGATGCCCACCGTTGGCTTAGATTTTAAACCCCCAAAAACTAAAAGCCCTACCTAAAAAAAATGACGATGCTTTTTTCGTTTAAATTTTTTACCCCAAAGGGGAAAGTCTAAACCCTAGTTTCCCAGAGCATACGAAAAACCCCGAGGTTTTTCCCCAAATAAACCCCTGAAAACTTGGGCGGCCCCTCTTAGGGTTGTTATTGTTTTATTTAAAAAGGGGATGAAAAAAACACTTTGCATCATCGAAAAAAGTCACTGTGGGGTTTGGAATACAAAACAAACCCGTATTTCGTTTTTATTTCATTAATATGTTGATTTTATTGGTTTTACTCTTTTTGATGAAGTGCGGGCCGAAAGGGTTAATAAGAAGATATGTACAAAAATTTAATCTTAATTAAAAAAATAATTTTAATTAAAAATGGATAAATCAAGCTCAAAATTTTTGGGGTTTAGAGCAAATAACTGAACTTCAAAAGAAATAAAAAGTGATTTGGGGATGGGTAAAGGGTTACTAAAAGAAATATGCAAAAAGTTTTAAATACCTTTCTTATATAACCCCCGGCTTTTGCTGTAGGGGGGCGTAAGTGCGGGGCAAAGCGTTGCTCTTTAGCTCCGGGGGCCGGGAGCGCCAGCCTCTTTAGCTTTAAAAGGGAAACCCTTTGGGTTTTTGGGTTTAGGTGCTATTTTCAATGATTGTGGGGTGCTTTTTTAAAAAAAAATTAACGCCTAAACTCCCAAAAGCCCCATCCCTTTGGGTACCCTAGATCAGCAAAACTTTGTTCTTAAAGCGAAATAAGCAAAGAAATTGCGGGATAAAAACATTACAGCGAAAAATTTGAGCGCCTTAGGGCTTGGTAAAGGATTACAGACGAAAAAAAACTAAATTTCAAAAGGGGGGAAAAAAGACTTTTATTCGCAAAAGTAACCTGAACAACAAACAGAACTTGAAAAGCAAGCAAACAACCCAGTTAAACCCCAAAAATAGACAAAAAAATTTAAGTTGTGAGCTAAATAAAAAAAAATTATAATTTTAAAACAAAAAAAAAAAAAAATCAAAAGTTTAACAAAAAATAAATACTTTTTTTTTAAACTAACAGGCCCCTGTGTTTGGCGGGGACAATTAAAAACTCTTCGCGAACAAACGATCTTTTGGGGAGCAGGCTTTTTAGACGTTGAAAAAAAGGAGTTTCTTTTAAAATAAATACGGGGGGGGTTTTGTTTTCAAAATTTTCCTTTCAACTTTTTATACTTCAACGCCCATAGGGGGTTTCTGTGGCTTTTAATTCTAACATCCCCCTCTCCCTCCCCGGGGCAAACCTTATTTTTAATTTTAGTCCAAAGGGCAAGATTTTTTTGATTATCTTGGATGTCTTCAAAATACTTATTTTTTTTAAATTTTAAAACGCATTCCCCGGAAAAAGGGCCCCCCTTTGCTTTAAATTCTTCATTGTTCATGGGGGCGTAAGACTGCTAAACAATCCCCTAACCCATTCTGTGTTGCGGGGTTTTGTCCAAAAGGTCTCTTTTGGTATTGATAGGTAAACAAAACTTTCGGTAGTTTTCTTATTAAAGTTTTCTACTGAGCTTGGGAGCGATGGTTCCCCGGAATTCCTCTTTTAATTTGTAACCGATTTCTTAAAAACATTTGGTTTAAAAGTTTCCTTTAAACCTTTCCCTTTCAACCGGGATCCTAAGGATATTTTAAAGGGGCCTCGCATGTAAAAATTTGTAAAGCCCCCGCCACACAGTTGGCTTTTACCCGAAAAGGCTCAGAAACTTTATATCTTAAACCCCAAAGCAAAACTTTTAAGGCATACTTAAATTTTTTTCAAAATTTAATTTGTCATGTGGAAGTCCAGCAAGCCATTGGGGGGTTTGAAAATTGGGAAACTGGGGTTAAAAAATCAGGCCTTATTATTTTTTTTTTGGGGCAGGCAATATATTTGCCAGATCGTTTGTTTTAAAACCCCCCAGCCCTTTCGTTTTAAAATTCAAAACCCCCTAGCGGCTTTACTCATTTAAACCAATACCCGGCCTTTCCTTTCCCAAAACCCCCCCGGGAATAAAATTTTTTGTACTTTGTAAAAACCCAAAAGGACGGGTTTTTTTTTACTTTTTTAAAAACTATGTTTTTAGATTGAATATGAAAAGAAGAAAGATTGCCCCCATAGCGAAAATAATAAACCCTTTTTTTTCTACCCATTTTCAGATCCTCAGAGGGGTTCCCTAAAACCCGACTTTCTGGCGGTGACGAGTTAGAAATTTCTTTCGTTCACAAGTAATTTCATTCTTGCGCCCATCAACGTCTTTTTAAATGTGGGGCTCGCAGGGCCCCTGCTCTCTTACTTTTTTTTAAATAAAGTCAAAAGGAGCAATTCTCCTTTTCTGGAAGCTTTCTTTTTCCCTTAGCTAAATTTCCATTCCCCTTAAAAATGGCGTTCTCCCCTCCCCCATCAGACCGCTTTTTAAACAAAAATCAAAATTCCCTGCCAGAGAAACCCAATTTGCTTTAACAATAGCCCCCCCCCCACCTTTCAGAACAAACCCAAGACATTTTTTATAAATGAATAAAACCCTTTTTTTATAAATAAATTTGTTTCTAAAATGAATCTTTTTTTTTTTAAATCAATCTGTCTAAATGCATTAATCTTTCTATGATTGATGTTTTCTGGGAAATCCCCGGTTCAACAAGAAATTTCTTTTGAGGCAACCCCGCAGTTATTACAGCTATAAAATTTAAACCCAACACCCTAAAATGTCAAACCCTTTCCTAGATGGGCCCGGGCCCTCTTTTTAAAACCATTTTTTTGCTAACGTGCTAAATCCTATCCTAAGGCCGTGTTTAACACCCAGAGGGAAAATTTTATTAAAAATCTTTTTTCGCTCATTTTTTTTTTATTAACAAAAAAATAATTAAAAAAATCATAATATGAAAGACGTCTATGTGTTTTTAATCAGAAAAATCTTTTGTTGCTAGAGCAAAAAATAAGGTTGTAACTAGTTTCGGCAAATTTCTATCTTTCCCTTTTTGGGGGCTTTTTTTATTTTTAAAAAAAACTTTTTGCTGGGGTTGAATAACTATAACCCCGGCAATGGGAAACCCCAAAATTAAACCAACGTTATACTCAGGGTTTTATTATTTTATTTTTTTAATTTTTATTTTTAAAAAAAATGAGGGCCCCCAAAACAGCAAATTTCTGTTTAAAAGATTTTAATAAAAATTTGGGAAAATGAACAAATTTGACGAAACGATGAAAGTGTTATACTTTGTTTTTAAATAAATCTGGGCTTTAAAATGATGAAAAAAATTTAATCAAAAATCATAGTAAAAAAAATTTGACAAAGAAATCAAAGAGTTAAACATTGACTTTATTAAATTAGAAAAAGAAAAGGGTTTTGGGAAAGGCTTTTTCTTGAAAGATTAGGGTGTCTTGAAGTATTGCAACGCTTGGGTGGGGAAATAAAAAAAAATTTACTTTTTTTAAACTTACTTTATTTTTTTTAATTTACGTAAATATTGGGGGGGGGATAAAAAATAAACCCCCAAAAAAAAAAAACAAGCGGGGTCCGGTTTGAAAACTGCCCAACAACTTCCGTTGGAAGGAATAAAAAAATATTCCCAATATGCATTGAATTGGGACTTTGGCCCTTTTTAAACCCTACAAACGTTCAAAAAAAAAGTGAAACACACAAATTTCTAAAACCCCAGGGTCTTTTAAAATTTTAAACCCCGGGCCAGAAAAAGTGTTTTTTGGCCATTCTGTTTGGGAATATAAAACCCCCCCGATGATAGTGTATGCAATTTGGGGTTTTTCAACTAGACAGAAAAAGTAATCAGCAAATCGGGGATTTAATTAGGGACTGGGTTTGTTTACATGTTTTATCCCTTTTAAACCCAAAGGCTTTGAAGAAGCAAAAAATGCGCGGCCCCGGGGGGGTCAAAAGGGAAAACATTCCTTGAAATAAAATTTAAAGACAAGAAAAGTTTTATCAAATTTTCGGAAATTTTCTTACCTTTCTCCAAGGGGGAAATTTTTTAAACGAGCTGCCTTAAACATCCATAATTCGGATAATTATTTTTTCCTGTGGGTGTTTTGGCCCCCACTTACACCCAGAAAAAAACCCACCCAGACGGGAGTTTTAATTATTGGCGTAAAAAGATAGTCTGAACTTTGTAAAAAAATTTTCCCCAGGGGGAGTAAAAAAAGTATCGACCGTTAGAAGAACAAAACAAACCAAAAACCGTAAGGTATACCCCGGGGAAACCGAGAAAATTTAACCCCCCTCAAAGGGTTTTTCCCTCCCGGGGCCCCTACTTTGGGGCGAATCACTTTGGAAAACCCCATGTGGGATTGATACGTTTCCCGGGGTTTCCCCAAAAAGCCATTATATATTAATTAGAACAATGACCCGACTTTGGCATATAAAAAAGGGACCCCTTGCAAAACCCAGGGGTTTTGTAGAAGGTTTTTAAAGGCCAGGACCCCAAAACTGTAGGGGGCCGCCGCCCAAGTCATAAAAAACATTGTAAAAGTTTTTAGACTTTTAAAAACCAAAATTTATTGCGCCCCCCCGGGGTCTAAATCAGGTTTAAGAATTACGCAAGATGCAGATGAGCCCATACGTCGTCTATGCTGATTTTGGAAGAAATTTGCCACGTCCCTACGGCCCCTAAAGAACGGACCCCAAAAAAAAAAACCTTTTTTCTTTGTCAACAAAATCTTTTCTTTTGGGTTTGGGCGTTGTTAGGTCAGATGGTGGGGCCCCACACCGCCCGAGATTTACGAGGCCCGACGCAGCGGGGCGATTTTTGGAGCAGATGAAACACCTTCGCAAAACAATTCCCTTTAAACCGCTGACCTTTCAGGCAAATTTAAAATGACTCCCGAAGACCGAAGGCGCAAAAAATTTAGCTCCCCCCTGTGGATATGCAACAGAGAATTTTTCAGGGATGGGTGTAAGGGACCATGATCACATTACTGGCAAATTCAGAGGGGCAAACGCCTAATAGCGAATTTCAATTAAAGGGTTTAAACCCAAAACCTGGAAACTGCCCCCAAACTTCTTTCATTTAAATTACGGGGGGCTACGATTCTCACCCTTTTTCATGCAAGCAAAAATTTGAAAAGTAAGAGAGTTTTGGGTGGAATTTCACAGTCATCAGAAAAATACATGACCTTACTGAGACCCGTTTATCCTTTAAAACTCTGCCCAGCTTGAAAAGGGGAGCTTAGATAAAAATTTGGCGGGATCTCTGCAAGCTTAAACCAATCACCCCAAAAAATATTTCGACCCATCTTTAGTCCCCTAAGGCGGGCTATCCCTAAGAAAAACATGGAAAACCGTGGGAGAGGTTTTACGAGCCAGGGGCTGGCCCCCAAAGGAAAAACTTTTTACAGCCGCTTAAAAAGGGAAAGGGTTATCTGACCCGCTATAAAAAACCACAGGGAAACCCGGACGAATTAAACTGTCGAACGAAGGGCGGGGCTATCCCGATCAATATTTTAAAAAGGGCCCACGTTGTGTTTAATTTTGGGTTTCCCTCTTTTAGAATTTCAGAGCTACTTTTCATGAAAAACTACGGTCTAGATTAACACATACAACTTTTGCCCCGGGGTTGCTTGGGCGGGAATTTTTGAAGTCTACCCAAAGTCGAGATTGACTTAATAACGGATCTGGAAAACACTTCAGATGAAATTTAAGAAGGGGAGGGGAGGCATTAAACATGGCCTGTCATCCTTAAACCGGGAGAGCCAACAAAAAAAGTACTTTGGGCCATTATGATCTAACTAAAACCCCCAACTATCTGATGTACTTAGATGCTAACAATCTGTATTTGGGGGGCCCCTGAGCCAGGGCAAAAAGGGCCCTTAAAAAAACTTTAAAATGATAAAAAGGGCCTCATGGGTTACTGGGCCCTGTTGAGTATGCAAAACAAACTTACACCGGATAAACCAAAAGGATTTAAACTTTTAAGGGGGAAAAACCCTTGATTTTCCTTTAAATTGGGCCCAACTTATAAGATTTCCCCCTTGCCGCAGAAAAAAATTTAAAAATGGTCCCACAGAACCGCCTAAGCTTGTGGGCCCAAAACCCCTTTTAAAAAAACTAAAAAATGTCCCTTATTAAAAGGCTTTTTCAATTTTTCTTAAGGCACGGGTTTTTAAAATTAAACCGGCCCCTTCACAGAATAAATTTCTTTTGGGCCCAAAAGCCTTTTTGAACCATACAACACGGAAGAACCCCTGATCTTAGGACTCGGCCACGGATGCTTCAGAAAAAGACCCTTTTTTTTTGTTGTGAACAACAAATTTTTTTTGGCAGCCCAAAGGGGAGAACGTACACAATCGTAAAAGGGGTTTAAAATTAGTTACGAAAAAAAAAAATAAAACAAAAAAATTTTTTTTAAATTTGGTCTCCCAAAACCCAACTCCCAAAACTTAGAAGATTTAGCCGGGCAGCCCGGTTGGATTTGATGAAGAAACCCAAATGAAAGGTTTGACAGGCCGGGTTTAAAGGGTTTGCCGGGGCTAGAGTTGTCCCAAAATTTATTAATGCTTGAAATTTTTATACGACTACTTTAAAACCGCTGTCCCAGAATCAAAAGTCTTTACCCCAAAACAAATGATAGTTTTTTTCAAAACATCCCAACGAAGATTTTACCCAAAAACATTGGGGAAAAAGGGTGGGTAAAGGAGCTTTATGGGTGGTATGAACATGTGGGCTATCCCAAAGATTGCCTTTACAATTTAAAAGGGGAAAAAGAAAGAGAAATTTGGGAAAAATGAAGGATTAAAATTTAAAAGGGGGTTATACAAGAATATGGGCCGCTGTCGAAGGGTGTTTTAGGGTTGCTACCCAGACTTTTGTAACAAAGAAAGCTAAGGGCATGATAAAGAAGTTGTAAAAAAAGAAATAAGTACCAAAAAACTACAACCGGCTCTCTTTGAAAAGGAAAATATTTTAACACACAAATGTTAATCTGGGGCCTATCTTCATCAAGGGAAACACAATGCTGTTAATTTAAAAAGTTTACTAGACTCTAACAATAGCAAGCGAAATTCCCTTAGCCCCCAGTTTTTTATACGCTATAGGCCCCGGGAATGGACTTGTCCACTTAACTTTGATCTTAACTATTTCTTAAATTAAGATCTTAACTATACTTAACTTAAGATCTTAACTTTGTACTTAAAATAGTACTTAACTTAAATCAAACTAGTACTTAACTTAAGATCTTAATAGAAATTAACTGACTTGCACCTTTAAATTGCGCTTTTTTCTTACATTAACTTACACTTAAACTTTTTATACTGACTTAAAACCGAATTAGGGTTGTTACTTAGCCAGTAAATTAAAAACACATTTAAAAAAAAAAAAATTTTTTTTAAAAATTTTTTTCAAAAGCAGGGGGTTTAAATTTTTTTTGCAGGGGAAACTGGTTCTTTTTTCGTTTTTTTTGGGGGTTTTTTGACTTTGTTTCTAAATATGGCTTTAGGGGCTTTTATGCCAAAAAACCCTCCCCCAACAACAAAACTCCCCCGCAAAAAAATAAAAACATCTTATAGGTTTTATTGTGTTTTGTTGTTGGCGGCGGCGGTTGGGTGGTGGTTTTTTGTTTTTACTATCCCAATAAATTTTTTTTTTGTTTTTTTTTGCTTTTTTTTTTGCAGTCTGTTCCCCTTCAAACTAGTTTACGGGCCCGGCCCCAAAACGACCAGAATTTTTTTGGGTTTTGGGAACACTACTCACCTGGGGGGACACTCAGTTGTTGATTCACTTGTGGGGCCCCCCCTGTAAACCCACTTTTGGGGGGGCTGCCCGTGGGGGTTTCTTTCCTGCTCGCTCATTTTTTTAGTCTGATTAAAAATTAAAAATGAATTTAAAAATTAAATTGATTAAAAATAATTTAAAAACCCCTGAAGAATGGGCATAACAAAGTCCCCAAACCAAAAATTTCAAATACATGCAAGAGATTTTGGGGACTTGGTTAAAAACCCGGAAACTTTTGGGGTTTAAATCTTTTTTTAAATCTTTCTGAATCAATCGGCGCTATCCCTTTCCTACTAACTTTTGCAATAAACCCAAAATTTTGCTGCCCACTGATCTAACCATTTTTTACCCCACGTGGCCGAACCAAACGTAATACTTCTCAACGTCTGATGTAGACAATTGGGGTGAATTGTTCGGGTACTTAGTTCAACGCCTAAATACGCCCGGTTTTCCGCACGCAAACCCCGCGGTTAACTTCTTTATGCCGAGGTTTTGCTGCCTCCCCCCTTTTAAAAAGCTCATCGCAATCCCTTTTTTTAAAAACAAATAAAAAAATAAAAAGAAAAAAAAAAAAAAATAAAGAAAATGATTTTCTCCCTTTTAAATTTTGCATAAAAAGTAAGTCTTCCCCGAAATTTAAATTTTCTATTTTTTAGATTAATGAGAGAGTTTGATTAATTTAAAAATTGTTTCTGGTTTAATTTGCTTTTTAAACTTTTTAAAATTAATTTGTACAAAGGGTAACTAAAAAGTTTCTTTAACGTACGTTGTTGTTTAACCCCTTTAAAAAAAATTTTTTTGCTTGAATAAAAAATAATTTTAAAAAAACCGTCACACTTAAAGCATAAACACCATAAAATATGAGAGCTTTTAGTGTGTACAGTTATATATATTAAAAATAAAAATGTAAAGTTGGGAAAAATCCCGCGGTTTGGGTTTTTTACTTGGGGGGTTGGCTTTTGAAAGTCCAAAAATTTTGGCCCCTTTTTCGCCCTCTAGTGACTCTTCCAATTTTCGTTTTTTGTTTTTTTGCGGGTTCCCCTGGCGAGGTATAAAACCCCCCCCGAAAACCCCCAAAAGTGGCACTGGCGAGGCTAAAAACGCCCTAAACCACAATGTTTAACCTAGGAAGAGTCATACAAAGGGGGGGAGAGAATTGCCCCAAAAATTTTGGGAAATTGAAAGTAGACAACCAAATATAAGAAAAAAAACCACTATTAAAGGGGAAATTTTTAAAAAAACACCTTTTTTTTTTTTTACATCTTTGGGCCCCATTAAAGCGTGGCCCCCCTTTGGGGCGGCTTGGGGCCCCCAGGTCACCCTAGGGTCTCAAGTTAGACCCCGAGGTTTTAACGGTAATTTTGGGAGATGCGAAGAGTTTTTGCACTTTTTTTTAAAAAAGATTTTTTTGCCCATGGAGAGAGGAAAGCAAAATCTAGTTTTTAAATCACCCAAATTTTTTTTTTCACATAAACCCCCATTTTTAAAAAACGTTACGTCAATTTTGGAGGTTTTTTTCATGTTTTTTTGATTGTAAAAAGGGTTAAATTTTTTGGGAAAAAAGTACATGGGGATGGCCCAGATTTGTTTTTTGGGGAAAAAGGGGGGGTTTTCCTGCAAAATAAGAGGGTGGGTAGAACCAAAATATTGAACCCTTCTCTGAGTAGGAAAATGTTTTTTTGCCGCCCTTTCTCTTTTTTTTTTTAAAGTTCTTGTTGTCGCTATTTTGGGTGTTTTAAAAAAACAGGGCCCGCTTCAAATCCCCCGTAGATTTAAAGGGCCGCAGATAAAGGGGTTGGGTCACGGAAAAAAGGGAAAAAAACTGCCCCAAAAAAATTAGTGGTAAAGCTTCCCACGAAAAAACCCCGGCACAAATGGCCCTTATGCAGTAAAGTAAGAGCCTGTATTCCCGCGCCCCCGGGGCGCCCCGCGCGCACACACACAAAAACAACACACACAAAACACACACACACACACACCCCAAAAAAAAAGGGAAATAAAAAAAGATTGAAAAACGCTGCTCTTGTAAAAAGATCCTCACTTCATTTAAAAAAAACAAAAATCAAGTTTTGTTTGTTTTTTTTTTTAAGTCTATTTTTCACATGTGAATACCTTTTTTTTAGCAATGGAGAAAAATTTTCCCAAAAAAAATTTTTCGAAAAAAGCAAAGTAAGAGAGAGAGAGACAGACAGGGCAGACAGACAGACAGAAGACCCGAAGAGAGGGAACAGACAGACGAAAAACAGAAGACAGAGAAAAGGGAAAAAAGCAAAGGTCAGACCCTTGGGTCCACCCCTTTTAAAACCCGGTTTAAGAAATTTGAGAGAAGAAAATAATCGTTGACAAAGACCAAGTATAACAGCTTTTTGTAATAAAAGAAAGAGGGCAGGGGTAATTAATTATTCAACATAGCAAAGTGGAAAAGAGAGGGGAGAGAGAGGAGAGAGAGAGAGAGAGAGGGGGAGAGAGGGGGGAGAGGGGAGAAGCAAAGTTTAAGAGAAAGCATGCAAAAAAGGAAAAAGTAGGGAAAGAACATCTTTTTCTGCAAAAGGGGGGCCAAATGACAATGATGGAGAAAGGGAAAGATAATGATATTCAAAAAACTTTCAATTTTATAATGTAGTTTTTGTTCTGATAAATGTTCTAAAACAAGAGTCATAAGAAAGTTGGCCCAAAAAAAAAAAGATGTGACTATGAAAGGAATCACACCCCCACACACACACACACACACACCACACAACACACACCCCACCACCCACACACCACAAACACACACAAAACCCCACACACAAATACAATATAGACACAAGGGGATTTAGGTCCACACACCACACATACCAAAAAAAGAGAAAGACACACTTATGGGGTGAAAGCACCCGCGTGCCCCGCACCCTTTTTCGGGAAAGGGAAAACAGTGTAAAATCTGCAATTTTTCCACGAAAAAAAACAAACACACTCTCACACAGAGAAAATCTGCGCTCCGCCCGGGACGGGCAAAAGCTTGAGGTCGACCCGTTCCCATTTTAAAACCCAGGTGTTTTTCAAAACCGAAAAGTCAGCGGGCCCCCCCCGTTGGGAGAAAAAAAACTGGGGGGAAAACCCGCGGAAAAAAATGTAGGCAAATTAAGTGTATACATTTTTCTACACACACCAAAGACTAAACCTCTATAGTTTTTTCCCGGGAAAGTTTTAAAATTTACCTTTCTTGGGTAGCAGTAGAATAAAATATTTTTGTCCCAAATTTTCTGGGAAAAAAATTTTTTTAAACAAATATTTTTAAATTTCGAAAGTTTCTTTTTTGAGAAAAGAGACAGAGCCCAAAAAGACAGAGACAGGACAAAAGAGAGGGAGGGGGGGAGAGAGGGGAGATTGAGGGGAGAAAGAGACAGACCAAAACAGACCCCACAGAGACAGAGGGGAGGGGGAGAGCTGTAACATGACCCCCTCATAAACCCAAAAAATTTAATTAAAACCCCAATAAAAAGAAGCATTGATACAAAAGGTTTTTTTAAGGGGCCCCCAGTCGTCAGTTGACCCCCCGGCTGTTTCCCACTAGCCCGCTGGGCTTTTTTTAAAAACGTTTTCTTAGCAAAGCAGCCGGTTTGGCAGGGGTTTAGCCATCTGAGGGCAATGGGGCAGTGAGCGAGGGAGGGTTGTGAGGAGGGGGGTTTCACGTTGGGGGTGTGGGGGACTGAAGGGAAAAAAATAACAGGGGGGGGAAATAAAGGGGGGGAGGGGTGGGGGTGTAAAAAGATAAGAGAATTTAGAAGCTGGTTGTTGATATAAAAGGGTGGGAAAGGGGGTGTGTTTTATCTGACCGTTTCCCCTGGGACCCCACCACCACCCCCCTCTCCTCTCTTTTCTTCTCTCTGTTTTCCGTCTTGTCCCCGTCTCTTCCCCCTCTCTCCTCTTTTCTCTCTCTCTCTCTCTCCCAACCACACCTTCGGGGGTCTCCCGTCTCTGTCTCCCCCTTTTTCTCTCTGTATAGTCCCCCCAAACCCCACTCTCTCTTTTCTCTCTGCCTCTCTCTTTCTCTCTTTCCTCTCTCACTCTCCCCGCTTCCCGTCTCTCTCTGTCTCTCTCTGCCCCTCCTTCTCTTCCTCCTTTTCCCAAACCCCCATCCCCTCCCTTTTTCCTTTCCTCACCTCCCCCCTGCTTTCTCTTTCGACCCCCCCCCCCCCCCCCCCCCCCCCCCCCGCTTTCTCTCTTATCCCTCTTTCTCGCCTTCCCCTTCCCCCCCCCTTCCCCTCTCTCTCTCTCTCTCCTCGCTCTCTTATTTTAAATCAATGCATTTAAGTTTTTTCCTGAAAAAAAAAACAGGAAATCTCCAGTGCTCCCCCATGAGCCCCAAAGCCCGAGAAAAACCCGCCTTCAAAGGGGACTGGGCAAACAGCAAACCAAAATTTCCTCTTCAGAGGGAAACCGCCATAGGGCATGCAAACACAGGAAACACACATTGCCTCTCTCACCGTCTTCGCCAAGCTGGGGTGTATCCTTTTTCCCTTTCCCGGCAAATGTCCCCCGATTTTTTCCCCAGGATGTCTGACTGGTCCCGGCAAAGCCATGGGTTTTTCACAGGATGCCGCGACTGGTTTAGAGGGAAGGGGACCGTCCTCCTTTTAACCATTTTGGGTGCCGACCTTTTTAAAGGAGAGAAGAGGGAGGAAAAAGTTCTTTTCCCCTTTAACCCGTTGGCTGCCCCTGTAAGGGGTTTGTAAGCAAGGAAAAATTTTTGTCCCCTTTAACCAGTTTTGGGTGCCCCCGGGTAAAGGAAAAGAGAGTAAGGAACATTTTTTTCCCCTTTAACCGTTGGCCCGACTGCTAAAGGAGAGTAGACCAGGACAGTTTTTGTCCGGCCCCTTAACCCGGGTTTGGGTGCCCCTGTAATGGAGAGTAGAGCCGGACGAGTTCTGTCCTTAAAAAACCCCGGTTTTTGGAACTGGGGGCCCACTGTAAAAGGAGGAAAGGTGGAACAATTTTGTCCGCCTTCAACCCTTGGCGCCGGGCTAAAATGGAGAGTAGAGTGAGGAAAAAATTTGTCCTTCAACCAGTTGGCTCCGACTATAATGGAGAATAGAGCAAGGAACAGCTCTGTCCTTCAACCAGTTTGGGTCCCCAAATTCTAATGGAGAGTAGGAAGGAACGTTCGTCCCTTCCCCAACCCGTTGGCTGGATGCCCAATGGAGATTTGGTAAGGGAAAAAGTTCTGTCCTTCAACCAGGGTTTGTCCCCACTGCCCAAAGGAGAAATAGAGTAACGAACAGTTCTGCCTCCTTCAAACCCGTTGGTGCCGACGGCCTTTAAAGGAGATTAGAGTATTTGGGAAAATTTTGTCCCTTTAACCATTAGCACCCGACCCGCTAAAAAGGAGGTAGGGGTAAGGAAAAAGTTCTGCCTTCAACCCGTTTGGGTGCTGACTGAAAAGGAGGGGTAAAGCAAGGGGAAAATTTTTGTCCCTTTAACCAGTTGGCTCCAAAAAAACTAATGGGGGATAGAGTGCGGGGAAAAATTCTGCCTTAGCCAGTTTTCTTTCCGCACTAAAGGAGAAATTAGGGGGAAGGGGGTTTGGGGTTTTTGGGGGGGGGTTAGGGTTAGGGTTATTAGGGTTTGGGTTAGGGGTTGGGTTAGGGTTTTTAGGGTTAGGGTTTTTAGGGTTGGGTTAGGGTTAGGGTTATTAAAGGGGTTGGGTTAAAAAAGGGGGGGGGGGGGGGGGGGGGGGGGGGGGGGGGGGGGAAAAAAAAAAAAAAAAAAAAAAAAAAAAAAAAATTTTTAGGGGGGGGGGGGGGGGGGGGGGGGGGGGGGTAAAAAAAAATTTTTGGGGGGGGGGGGGGGGGGTTTTTTTTTTTTTTTTTTTTTGGGGGGGGTTTTGGGTTTTGGGTTAGGGGTTGTTTATTTGGGTTTGGGGGGTTTTTGGGTTTTTGGTTTATTAGGGTTAGGGTTAGGGGTTTTGGGTTTGGGTATTTAAGGGGTTTTAGGGGGGGGGGATGGGGGGTTTTGGGGGTTGGGGGGGGGTTGGGTTAGGGTTTTGGGGGGGGGGTTTTTGGGGGTTTGGGGGGGTTTGGGTTAGGGTTTGGGTTAGGGGTTTTTTTGGGGTTTTGGGGGTTGGGTTTGGGGTTTTTGGGGTTTGGGGTAGGGGGGTTTGGGTAGGGGGTTTTTGGGGAAAGGGAAAGGAAAAGGGAAAGGGAAAGGGAAAGGGTGTGGTCTCCTCCCTGGAGCGTCCTCCTTTTGTTTTTTTCTTTTAGTGCATAAGATTAGGGTTGCAGTGCCCCCAGTCACCCAAGTCGTTCCCTTTTGGGGGTCTCTTCGTGGGCCAAAAACAGTGGCTGCCCCCCCCCCTCCGTTTTATTGCTGGCCTAACTGGCAGACTTCAAACCCAAAACCCCGTAGAAACTTAATTTTGAAAGAGAGGGTTTAGGTACCGCCCAAGACATTGACCCAAAAAAGGGCCCCTGAAAGACCGATGCATTTCAACCCCTTGGGTCTTTTCAGGCGAAAAAAAAAAAACCCCATTTAAAAATTTAAGCAGTACCAAAAAAAGAACGAAAAAGACCTTTATTGTTATTAGTCCAAAGTGGTGGGGAGAATAGCCGCTAGGCGGGAAAAGGGAAAAGGGGGGTTATGGGAGAGGAAAAGGGGGCGGGGGGGTTCGTGGGGGGAGGGGGGGGTTTGGGGGTGATACGAAAGGGTTTTTGGGTTAGTTTTGTGGGGTGGTGTGATATCTTTGTGAGGTTGGAAAAAAGGGGATTGATTAAAAATGGTAAGGGGGGGGGGGGGGGGGGGCCCAAAATGGGGAAAAAAAAAAAATTAATTATATATAGAAAGGGGGAAATAAGTATGAAAAGAAGAAACTTAAAAAAAAAAAAATTTAAAAAAAAAAAATAAATAAAACCAAAAAAAAGATAGGTTTAAAAAAAAAAATTAAAATTTGGGTGAAGAAAGAGGTGGTGGTAATTATGTTTTGGGGGTTTGAAAGGTTTTGTGGGTTTAAATTTTAAATGGGGGGGAGGGAAAAGGGGGGATTGGGGGGGGGATAAATTGGGGGGGAAAAGGGTTGGATTGGGAGGGGGGGGGGGGGGTGAGAGAAAAAAAAAAAAAAAAAAAAAGGGGGGAGGGTAAATTTTGTGTGGGGGTTTTTGGGGGGGGGGGGGGGAGGAAGGGGGGAAGAGAAGGGGAGTCATATCTCTTATCCCCCAAGGGGAAGGGGGGGGGGGGGGTGGGGGGTGGGGGGGTTTTGGGGGGTTCAATTAAAAATTTTTTTGTTTTTTTTTAAAAAAGTAAAAAAGGGTGTTGGGGTGATGTTCAATTTTAACAGGTGAAAAATGTTTTGGCATCAATATGCTTTCTGTTTGTTGAAAAGTTTCAGTGATCAATGAAAAAAAAAAGGGTTTTTTCATGGGTTCCCCCCCCCCCACACAAAACACACACAACACACAACCCCCACACACACACACACACACCACACACCCCACACACAAAAGGGGGCGGGGGGGGGAAAACATGTAAACAAAGTTCTAGGTTTAGTTAAAATCGGGGTGATTTATAGTGAGAAAACTGGGAAAAAAATTTTTTACACACACACACACACCCCCACCCACACACCAACACACACCCAACACACACACACACACACAAAAAGGGGGGTAAAAATTAAAAATCTTTAATCATAAATGAGGGGTTGAGGTTCATAAAGATCAAGGTAGTGTAGAAGAATTTTTCCCTCCGTTCCCTTTTGGCCCGGAATTTGGTGGAGGTAGGAAAAGGCTTTCTGTAGGGGGTGAAGGCCCCCCGGGGTCAAAAAGGGTTTTTGGGCCTTCATCTTTTGTTTTGGCGGGCCAGATTTTTTCTTTTGGTGTTTTTGGGGGATTTTCCACCGTCTTTGGGGCTGCATGGTTTAAATTTGGGCGCCCCGCCAGGGGGATTTTGCAGAGATTTATTTCATAGTCGGAGTCCCCGGGTTCTCATACTTTTTTTCCTTTTTGGGATTTCCCCCCGGTTTTTTTTTTTTTTTTTTTTTTTTTTTCCCCATCGGAGGAGGACGTTTGATGTTCTTTATAGAAATAACCCCTCGGCCCCAAGGGGAACAGGTCGACCTCAAGCTCTCGCCCGTCCCGGGGGTCAGCGCAGATTTTTTCGTTTTGAGGTTTTTTTTTTTGGTTTTTTTTTGGGTTTTTTTTCGGGGAAGGGGGAAATAATGCAGAGTACACTGTTTTTCCCTCCCGAACCCCCTTAACCAAAAGGGGCGTGCGTGCTTTCGCGCATGAAATGGTGTCGCCTCTTTGTGTTTTCCTTTTCATAGCTGCATTTTTTTTGCGACAGACTGTTTCTTTCGGGGAGCCTGTAACTTGATTTCTTTTGTAATTATTTCCCTTGGAAGTGAAGGCGTGGATTTAGTTCACAAAGGAGCAAGAGTTATTGTACGTGTTTTGTAATTATTGTCTACCGTTACTGCCTCATTTCAGATTTTCTTACAGGTTTAAAACCAATATTAAGCAGAAGAAGCTAAGGTATTATATTTGAAGTAAAAAATGTCATTGAACTACGACGAATAATGCTACTTAGGAAACAAAACAAGAAAGAATAAAAAAGAAAGATTCAGCAGGACTGAAATATGATCTATGGCTCCTATTGAGGTTAGGTTCGCCGACATGCATTTGTTTTACAATAGTTACAGTACATTTTAAATTAAAAAATACATTTTTAAAGTGAAATACACTTTATCCAATTATGATTAGCCCAGCCATAACCGAGTTGACCAACAAATACCGATACTTTAATATATCTGTGAGAGTGTGTTATCCTAGAACCTGCGGAAGAACTTGGTAAAAAAAAAAAAAAAAAACTTAGGAAAAAAAAAAAACTTAGGAAATTCTTTGCGAGCGTTCTGGTGAGGACGATTGGCTTGACAGTAAACTCTGTGCACGTTTCACACGATATGAATAAAAACTTTCATGAATTTACTAATAGAAACAAGGATTATGACAAAGACAGCAATGGGAGTCAGAGAAGCAAAAGCCGGTTGCCCTGATGTGCGGGCAATTCATTAACACTGAACGTGGGCGCCATCTCATTCAATTTCTCTGTGCGGGTGTGAGCGTGCGACTGTGAAATAAAAAGTACAGGGGTAGATGTGACTGTGGTTTGAGTGCAGTGGTAGATTTCTGATCTGTTCCCTCCCAACACTCTGTCTCCTGCTCTGGAAGGATGACGACACTGTTGATCCAAACAGTTCAATGCACAACAGATAAACTACTTCGTTATAAATAACCACATCAATAGAAACACGTGTCCTCTGTCACGAAATTCGTTTGTTCCATTCGTTAGAGGGTCTGGGAATCGAAACTTTACAGTGTGTGTGGACTCTAAATCTGTTTTTGTGCGTGTGAGGGTGAATCTTTTCATAGTCGCATCTGATGTTTGTGAATTATCAGTAAAAGACACTATACTATATAAATCGTACGTGTTTGACATATTGTAAAGGGTGGGTGGGTGGAGGGGGAGATAAGGAGGGTAGAGGGGAGTAGGAGATGGGGAAGAGAGCGAATTGACACATCGAATTCAACACCTAACACCAGCTCCTTGGTTTCCTCTCTTTATTTCAAATCATGGTTGGATCAAACCAACCATACCAACCACCGACCTATAAAGAATAATAATCATAAATATGAGGTACTATCTTTGCAATCAATAACATAACCATATCATAATCATATCATTAACCAAAGGAGACCCCCGTTGCGAACGGCAGGATCAACAACATAATGATTTTATTACTATAACATTAAGAAAGGGAATCCCCGTTGTGAACTGCAGGATCAACAACATAATGATTTCATTGTTATAACATTAACAATGGGACTCCCCGTTGCGAACGGCAGGAGTTACATACAGTCAACAGCATGTTCATAATTTCATAGCGAAGAACAGTGTTATGAATGAACACACACAAGCACACACACAAAAAAATGAACTCCCCGTGCGAACGGCAGGAGCAATGAACATAAATGAAATTAATTAACATCTAATTTTCAACAGCAGTTGCACAATTGTATGGAAAAAATAATATGCGTAGTGTCCACACATATGATGAAACTCAGAAAAGGACACATCTTGCACATGAGCCAGCCAACTAAAGCTATCTTCCTTTCTCAGCACACACACCCACCTCAGACAGTGCGTGCTACACGCTATGGCTCCACGTTTCACCTGTTAGGCCTACACCCCGGCCCAACAATGGCTGTTGCTTTTCAGCCCTGCAATGGACCCACAGGTGTAAATATATTGAATAAGTGAACACTCACAGACTAACAGATGCAGCGACCGAATAAACAAACTGACTGAACCAGTGGCTACTCGCGTACAAAACAGGCGCATGAACGCACAAGCAATCGAGCAGCATTCAAGTAATTAACTGCCTAATTACTCAGCCAAGTAACCAACGTAACCTTCAGTCGCTCACATAATGAAACAATCGAACAAACAGGCAAAACACTTGTTTGTAACAGGTAAAACAACCCAGACACACAGAGGAATAATCAAACTACCTTCACTGGTGTATTTAATCATTTGCTCAGGCCCCGTTGCGGTTTCATCACGGATTTCCCTATCCGTTCGCCAGCCCAAA
>JAMYXO010001659.1:10000-28179 GCA_033310375.1 Conus canariensis | reverse complement strand
CAGCCTTATCAATACCCCTAGATCAGAGAAAAAAGACAGATGCGACACCAGTGCTGATTACAAGGAAATCTTGGTTTAGAAGCAACCTAACTATGACGAAGTTCCTTGTTAAACTATTCAGACATCAGTGAGGTTGGAAAGGAAATCATGTTTAAAATATGGCCCAACTACTATACAGCTACCATTTAGACTTGTGATCAGAGTTCTTGTCAAAAAGGAAATCTTGGTCTTCATGTGAAGTAGACAGTAAAGTTTGTTATCATTATTTGAACTTGTTATGATCTTGGTACAAAAGCTCATGTAAACTATTGACTGCAAAGTTGTTATTGTACTTTATCAGATTGATCATGAAATGAGTTGAATTTCCTTGATGTGGCTTCCACGTCATGATGACTTAACTTATCTAAGTTTGATTATACATGTTTGTATTGTTCAGTTACCCATCGCCCCCCTCCCCCCTCATCGTCCCCATGTGAATGGGCAAAAAGCCTAACACATTAAAATATTTCGTTCGTTCGTTCGTTCTCTCTGTCTGTCTGTCTGTCTGTCTGTCTGTCTGTCTGTCTGTCTCTCTCTCTCTTTCTCTCTCTCTCTCTCTCTCTCCTCTCTCTCTCTCTCTCTTGAGAACAAGAGTCGGACGCACCTCCCACAATTTTCATCGTTTTTTCACTCTTGCTGTAGTGCATCAGAGTTTTGGTGCCAATGTTGTGCATGGTACTTACTGAAAAACTATGCCAATGTGTCACTGAAAGCCTGCCCGAGTGCCTGTATATATGTGCCAATGTGTCACTGAAAGCCTGCCCGAGTGCCTGTATATATGTGCCAATGTGTCACTGAAAGCTGCCCGAGTGCCTGTATATATGTGCCAATGTGTCACTGAAAGCCTGCCCGAGTGCCTGTATATATGTGCCAATGTGTCACTGAAAGCCTGCCCGAGTGCCTGTTTATATGTGCCAATGTGTCACTGAAAGCCTGCCCGAGTGCCTGTATATATGCGTGGAGAAGGAAACGCTCAGAAGATTGTGTTCTACAGATGTACGAAAAACAAAGAATGTATTTCCATTTTGTACAAACTCCAGACACCACACCAGAATTGGCAGCACAACAACTAATTACAGATTAACGAAAAAAGTGTTTTTTTGTCCCCGCAGATGATGAATAACGAAGTACAAGTAATGACTACCAGCTCTGTCAGCAAATATACACCAATATGGCAAAACAATAAACGACTTTACATTGTGAAGAAATATAAGAGAAAAAAAGGTACAAAAACAATGTTCTTCCAAACTCCACTCCCAGGTAAAAATACCCACCTACGCCATCCCTCCTCATCCATTTCCTCTCTTGCGACCAGACGTAAACAAACAAATAAACAAACGAAAGAATTCTTTTGAATTGTCCAAAAACTACGAACATCTGGGACAGTGTTTTTTTTGTTTAAGCTTTAAGGTACAAACAACAACAACAACAAAAAGAAATAAACAGTGAAAACAACCAAATATAAAAGCCAACATTTCATGGCGTTTACCTGTCTCTTAAATGGTGACTACAAAGTCTGTGTGAAACGAGAACCCATTGTATGATAGATGAAAAAGTTGAAGGTGGACTTGACCAAAGAGTCTACATCGTAAAAC
Organism: Conus canariensis; assembly: GCA_033310375.1. Classification (NCBI taxonomy): domain Eukaryota; kingdom Metazoa; phylum Mollusca; class Gastropoda; order Neogastropoda; family Conidae; genus Conus; species Conus canariensis. Next base: position 26,545 of record JAMYXO010001659.1, on the reverse strand, counting down.
TCAGACTCAGACTTTTTAATTGCCACGATTACCCTTCAAGATCCATAGACACAACATGGTATTATTAGAAATCATGGTTAATGGATAGACCATAATTCACGAGTGACAATTTAGGGAGTCATTATCGTCTTTTTCAATTTGTGCAATCGTGAACATATTTTGCAATATGAATTTGCAGGCCATTCTTGCCTACATCAGTTGGGCACAGGTTTTGCAAGTTCAAGATTAGCATATCTTTTGGTGGCTGTTCTTTTAGCTTCAGTCGTAGCAGTATGTTTCTAGAGCAGCTGTCCAGAAAATGAATTTCGTCTTCGACCACAACCCCAAGTTGAACATTTTTTGCTCTTCTCTCTGAGTGTTTATGTGCCCACTTTTTTCTATTTGTAGGTCATGAGCGCTGACGTGAAGTCTGCTGAGATTACGTTGTGTTCGAAATTTTTAATAGTTATTATGTATGGTTCTAGTCAGTACTTTTCTGCCATTTTATCATCAAACTATCCTCTCGAAATGCTTCTTTTTTGCTGGTCCCAGAAGTCTATGTATTTAGATTCTAATCTCTTTGTTATGGCATTTTTTTCCTCCCGATTTTAAGGGTTGATTGGTTTTTCCAGACAAATGATCCATTTCCAATTTATGTGAAACAGTTCGGATAAATTCTAGCCATGGAGTGTTGGATATTTTCACAGTTGGAAGCATGCTGCGGTGTGACTGTTTGAGGCAGTTTTCATGACTGTCAACAGTGACCACAAGGTCTGTCTGAAGCGAGATCCCATGGCATAGTAGATGAAGAAGTTGAAGGTGGAGTTGACGAAGGAGAACAGCTCGGTGAGCCAGACGCCCGCCAGGTAAAAATTGTGACGTCGTCTCCCGGAGTTCACTTCCGGCAAAAACAACTTGCTGAAGCGGATGAGGGTGACCGGGGTGATGCAGGTGATGAAAAACACGGAGCTACCCACCAGGATCTTCGTCAGAGCCACTTCTTTGGGCGAGATCAATGACGTAGCTCCCGACCTCCACGTCACCACCTGACGTAACCTGACGATGGTGATCAGCGTGGTGGTCGTCACCACGATCATTTCGGCTCCGGGCAGACCAAACCCGAGGAAAAAGCTGTGGATTCGGTCGATCAAATCCCTGTGGGTTTTGTAAAACGGCCCCTCAATCAGTGTCGTTGTCACAGCACCGGACACTGGATCGTAAAAACACCCGACACGGTATCGGTACACCACGATGAAATAGAGAGACGTTATCACCAGGCTGCTGACAGCGATGATAGCCGCCACAGTTCTGGTCCGGAGGAGAGTCTGGAATCGGAGAGGGTTGAGGACGCAGAGGCACCGTTCTGTGGCAATGATGGCGGACAGCACGGGGGAAATGAAGGTGGAGGCCAGGAGAGCAATCGCGTTGTGGTTGACGAGGAAAGACTGGACGGGCCCGAAGCGTTCCCTGGTGGTGAACTGGATGTGGAGTTGCTCGCCGTGGATCAGCATGGACACCAGCAGGAAGAGGCCGTCACAGAAGGCCAGGGCGAAGAGACACAGGTTGACCCGGTCCCCAGACCCTGCTTGTAGAACACGGCCATGTTGAACAGGTTGGCGGGGCCACCGATGAGGAAGAGCAGCACCAGCAGATTGTTTTTGAGTCGACGCACGATTTCCTCCCCTGCTCGCTGATGATGTTGTCAGGGTTGTCCCAGGGCAGGTACTCCATCTGACTGAACACCACCTTCACACAGTCATCCCAAAGTGACACGTTTTGTTCAACAAGGTGCGATAGCTCTGAGACATTGTTTAGGGACGTAGTATCAGACATTTCAGTCATTAATAGAAAGGAAGTGTTCTGCGTATTGTCACCTCTTTTGACAATATGATACTGTCAACGTCGGTCTCATCGAAGTCGATAGAAAGCATGAACTCACTTCCACGTAAATGGTTTTGTTTACCACCTGAAATGGTAAAACAGGCCTTAAAACACGGAAAGGAATGATTGTGTCGGTACAGAACACTTGGGGTAAAACTGCTTTCCTCCAAACTCTCTTTTACAGTTGCATTCGTAGATAAAAGTTGTCTGCGGGAGTTCCGGTCTTGAACTAATACCTACGCTTCTTTATATACAACGGACTCCTATACTGAATATGTTTCTTCAATGTCTCCACAATGATTTTCCATATCGCATCTACAAAAGGAGTGTTCAGAGTTACATTTTGTACGGTGTAAAGAATTAATATACGATTAAAACTTATAAAAAAATCAAAAATTCTTTTTATTCGTCAAAAAATAAATGTTCCAATATTGAGTTTCTATTGTATCCATGTCAAAGTTCAATCCCATAGCCGCACAGCTGCAGGGTAGTGAATTATTAGAGGTTCACTGTGTATAGCCGCACAGCTGCAGGGAAGTGAATTATTAGAGGTTCACTGTGTATAGCCGCACAGCTGCAGGGAAGTGAATTATTAGAGGTTCACTGTGTATAGCCGCACAGCTGCAGGGTAGTGAATTATTAGAGGTTCACTGTGTATAGCCGCACAGCTGCAGGGTAGTGAATTATTAGAGGTTCACTGTATATAGCCGCACAGCTGCAGGGTAGTGAATTATTAGAGGTTCACTGTGTATAGCCGCCCAGCTGCAGGGAAGTGAATTATTAGAGGTTCACTGTGTATAGCCGCCCAGCTGCAGGGTAGTGAATTATTAGAGGTTCACTGTGTATAGCCGCACAGCTGCAGGGTAGTGAATTATTAGAGGTTCACTGTGTATAGCCGCACAGCTGCAGGGAAGTGAATTATTAGAGGTTCACTGTGTATAGCCGCACAGCTGCAGGGAAGTGAATTATTAGAGGTTCACTGTGTATAGCCGCACAGCTGCAGGGTAGTGAATTATTAGAGGTTCACTGTGTATAGCCGCACAGCTGCAGGGTAGTGAATTATTAGAGGTTCACTGTATATAGCCGCACAGCTGCAGGGTAGTGAATTATTAGAGGTTCACTGTGTATAGCCGCCCAGCTGCAGGGAAGTGAATTATTAGAGGTTCACTGTGTATAGCCGCCCACCTGTAGGGTAGTGAATTATTAGAGGTTCACTGTGTATAGCCGCACAGCTGCAGGGTAGTGAATTATTAGAGGTTCACTGTGTATAGCCGCACAGCTGCAGGGTAGTGAATTATTAGAGGTTCACTGTGTATAGCCGCACAGCTGCAGGGTAGTGAATTATTAGAGGTTCACTGTGTATAGCCGCACAGCTGCAGGGTAGTGAATTATTAGAGGTTCACTGTGTATAGCCGCACAGCTGCAGGGAAGTGAATTATTAGAGGTTCACTGTGTATAGCCGCCCAGCTGCAGGGTAGTGAATTATTAGAGGTTCACTGTGTATAGCCGCACAGCTGCAGGGTAGTGAATTATTAGAGGTTCACTGTGTATAGCCGCACAGCTGCAGGGTAGTGAATTATTAGAGGTTCACTGTGTATAGCCGCACAGCTGCAGGGTAGTGAATTATTAGAGGTTCACTGTGTATAGCCGCACAGCTGCAGGGTAGTGAATTATTAGAGGTTCACTGTGTATAGCCGCACAGCTGCAGGGTAGTGAATTATTAGAGGTTCACTGTGTCTGGATCACGGCATAGTGGAAGGCGGAGCGCTTTACTTTCCTTCAGCTGCCATTACCCTCTCTGAACTGAGTCAGGTACCCATTGGCTACCGGGTGCACAGAGGTGTGTGTGTGTGTGTGTGTGTGTGTGTGTGTGTGTGCGTGCGTGCGTGCGTGCGTGCGTGCGTGCGTGCGTGCGTGTGTGTGTGTGTGTGTGTGTGTGTGTGTGTGTGTGTGTGTGTGTGTGTGTGTGTGTGTGGGCGCGCGCGCGCGCGTGCGATTGCTCCTTGTGTGTTCGCAAAAGAGAAAGGGAGATAGTTACAGCACGAGGCAGGGAGGGAGGGAGAGTATGTTTGTAAGTCTGCTCATATGCGCGTACATGGCACACCCTTAACACATGTATGATCGAATAAATCAATGAGTAAATGAATACGCAAACGGGTAAATAAATAAGTAGAATTATAACAAATTAATGAATTAATGAAGAAAGAAAGAAACAGTCAAACAAACAAACAAACAACAAAAAGAAAGAAAGAAAGAAAGAATCGGTAAGTAGATGGCCTGTTCATGTCAACTGAACCTTTGTATGTCACATTATTTTTCTTTCACTCCAACTGTCATAGACAAGACTTAATCAGTCAGCAGAATTGCTAACAATATATATATATATATATATATATATATATATATATATATATATATATATATATATACGTGTACAACTGTCAAAATAACGAGCATGCACGTGTAAAACAGTCCGGCGGTATGTCCATGCTCAGCGAACCTGCTCCTAAACCAAGCCATGACGCTTAGTAGAGGCCTAGTATTAAAAAGTCAATCAAGAAATTAAGGACTAACCTCACACACCACTCGTTTTCAAACACGGAATGGACTGAATGAGTAATGGAAATGTACTGAATGAGTAATGGAAATGTACTGAATGAGTAACGGACATGTACTGAATGAGTAACTGAAATGTACTGAAAGAGCGCGAACGAAAGTCAAAACACTGATAACCAAAAAAAAATCTGACTCTATAATCATATTAGGATTAACTCGGATCCATAATAAGTTTGGGGGGTGGGGGGGTTCGGAGAAAGCAAAGTTTAATCATTTGCTACTTTTTCAGAGAGAGAGAGAGAGAGAGAGAGTCTTCCTTTGCGACCGCTTTGCAGAGGGTAACCCAGTAAGTTTGCAGGGTTTTTTTTTACACCAATGTAATTAGTTACCCAAGGTCTGACCAGCGCGCTGGGCCAATGCGTTGGTCAGACATCTGCTAGGTCGTAACCCACGAGACCCTCTTCTTCAATTCTCTCGTCTTTGTCATTCATTCATTTATCCAAGAGAAAGATAAAATGTCTGTTCTAGATCAGCAATCTTATTTCGCCCGCAAACCCCACTTTTCACATAATCAAATTCTCTTAATAAAAAAAATAGCTAAAACCCTACAAAATTAAACAAATCTAATCGCGTGAAAGTGGGGTTTGCGGGCGAAATAATTTTCCTGCTCTAGAACCGCACATTTAATCTTTCTCTCTGATTAACTAACAGGCACTGTGTTTGGCGGGACAACTTGCAACTCTTCGCGAACAAACGATCTTTCAGGGGCAGGCTTTTTAGAAGAGAGAGTCTCTCTTAAATAATATACGGGAGGGGCTGTTTTCATAATTCTTTCAACTTCATATACATCTACGCTCCATATGGGGTCTGTGGCTCTAATTCTAACATCGCCCTCTGCTTTTCCAGGCGCATACAAGTATCTTACTTTTAGTCCAAACGGCAAAAGTTTTTGATTACCCTGCGCATCTTCAGTAATGCTAATTTTTTTTAATTTGATCGCGTTCACTGGCTTAAGACCCGTTGCTTTAAATTCTTCGTTGTTCATGGCACGTAAGACTGCTGGCAGGTATCTATACTTTCTCTCTGATTAAATCTTCTATCTCAAGCACTACCAACAAATCAGAACAAACAACTGGTTTCCCGTCTTGGTTAGTTATTTTTACACACACCGAATTTATATCCTCACCAACTAATTTTTTAAATTGACTGTTTTTGTCAAATGTATATGACTGATAATCGCAAAACCCCGCGTCAAGTGATGGCAACACTCTTAGAATCGTAGATGGCTGGCCATTAAACAAATTAGCATCTGTTTTTAATTCACTTAAATGAACATACAGCCTTGGGTTAATTAGAAAATCGGATGCTCTACTACCTGCATACTCGTAAAGGCCACTTTCTAAGTACTTATGGGTGTTAACGCTATACGTTTCACCGCTATCATAAAAGCCCAAGATTCGCGCAAGGCCTTTAGGAAAAGTGTATTCTCTTCTTTCTTCTGGAAAGTGCATAGTAATTATAAGATTTGCCTCATTAATTTTTAACTTAATGCCAAAATTGCTAAATACTTCTTTTAAAGAACAAAAGTTGTAGTAACCATCAGGTATTTTTAACTGCTTTAATAAATTACCTTGCCCGTCCTTAACATTCGCCCAGTTATTCTTAGCTTTTTCAGATATATTAATCCACCTAACTTTAAAACCAATTTCTCTAAGAGCAACCCTACACCTCCCGCCTTTATTGTTAACTGAATACTTTAAAAACACGCGCTGGTTTTGCTTGGTTATATAAAGGAACATCCTTTTTAAATCCTTTTTAAAAAATCTATTTAAAAATGGAACCTTTTAAATATAATGAAAGTGCCACTTACGACGTAGGAGGGGTTTATGATCCCAAATCTTTGGACTTTAGTAACCTAACCATCGCAGTGGATGAATCATATGGCTTTCTAGTCAGACTTGTAAACCCACTAACTAGATATTTAAATCCTCCAATAAAGAGTGATAGAGTGCCATCAGCATGGTCATCCAACCCTATGGCTTTTTACCAGAATCAGTTAAATTTTGCCATTTACTGTTCAACTACTGGCTGCGGTGTTTCATATGCAAACCATTTATACCACCCCAATCTCTTAGTAAGGTCAGTATATAACTTTCATGTTTATTATCAGTATAGACGCATACTAACTGAACTACAAGTACCCCTCCCAAACGACAACGCGTTTAATCCATTCAACAGCCCAATGGACAATAATGCATATGAAAGAATCTGCAACGAATTTAACATTAACCCTTCAAATAACTTTAGACAAAAGTTAGACCGCAATCACGGGTTGGGCACATTGTATTTGTGGGGCCAGCGTAGAGAATATAATTTTGACTACTGGCCCGGCCACACCTCTTTTAAACCAAACTCTCAAGTTAGATTGGGATCAATAGAACAAAAACACCCCAATGCTTGGGCAACATTTATCTTAGATGAAAGTAAAGGCCTAACAATGCCAGGAGTGCAAAGGCTTAATGACTCCATACGCACGTACGTTTGGTGCCTTTTAGGAGCGCAAGCACAGACCAAGTCTAGCATAGTGGATCAATCTACAGGGTTTGACGCCAGAAAACAATTTCTAGCCAATTTAGAAGATGCTATTAACTCTGCTGTTGATTTGCCTTCCAGCATACAAAGGTACCAAAACGTTCTTTCACGTGCTAGGTCAAAGGTTGACTTTGTTGTGGGCCATGGATTATACATGCTGCCTTCTGACCTTAGACTACAGATTGGCATGATACAAAATTATAATAATGAAATTCTCATAGCCGGAGACGACCAAAACTTAGGGCACAATCAAGGTTTAAACACAAGGCCAGCGCCAGCCATTTTAAAAAAAGTATCTAGCCCAGAACCTGCAGAAAGCGACCCCCCGCCAGTTATAAGCAGTCCAGAAAGCGACCCCCCGCCTGTTGATGTACCTCACCCCGACAGGCACACCAGCGAAAAGACAGCCCTTGTTGTGTTTTTAACTTTTACTGGATTAGCCATACTTTATTTCACTAAAAATTAAACCAGCAGCCAGCACTCCTAACGTCCACAGATGGTCGGCCATATAACCAGCCACTTTTCCTATTGTAGACAAAACCCAACTAACAACACTGCCTATTATGCCAGGCAGAGCATCAAGCGCTTTGACAGCTAACTTCTTTAATAGGTTTGCTAGATGGTGCAGTTGTTTTCTAATCCAACTTTTACCAGGCTGAGGCGTTGGAGGCGCTACTGGCCCTGTTGGCGCACTGCCAGTTAATGCATAAACCAGTGTAGAGATAGCAAACCCAACAGCTGTCAATATACTAACTATTGTAATCCCTGCTCTCTGAACAGAATCCGTATTCTTTCGGCTAGCGTGGTATTTTCATGAAGCATTTTGCTTATAGTTTCTCTGATTCTGCTTATTTGGGTATCTATTTTTTCTCTGTTAATATACAACGCTGATAACCTGTTTGTCTTTTCTATCCTTAAATTCTGTATTTTCGCCTGTATTCTAGCCTTTTCTTCCGGCTCTAAATTGTTATCATCTGCATCAGCCAGTTTATTTTTTTCTTCTTCTATCTCTCTCTCTAGTATATTAAATTTTGCCAAGTTGTTTTTTAGTTCTTCGTTTATAGTTGTTAAAGCAGACTTAACAGACCTGAGGTCGCGCAGTTCAGCTTCAAGATCCTTGATTCTAGCTTTAAGAACCTCGTGTTCGCGCTCAGACAATGGGCGATCATCAATTGTTTTTAAAGCCGTTTCTTCTTCAGGACTCAGCTCACGTTCTCTTTGACTAGGCGAACCGACAATTGTTTTTAACTGGGTCTCCTCATTAAGACTCGTCTCAAGTTCTGCTATTAGTTCATCTGCTCTTTGACTTAATTCGTGAAGAGGGATGTTTTGCATTTCAGATTGCGCTGGCAACTCTTGCACTATGCTTTGTAAAAGACTAACAGCCTCAGACCTTAGATCACCAATAAAGTTTAACTGCCTTTGGTCAGCAACAGGGAGCTCTCTAAGAATTGTGCTCCTGCTTAAAAACTGGGTTGGGTCTGGTTTTGTAGTAAGCCGTACAAGGTTTCCTTTACTAGTTCTTACATACAAATGATTATTTTTATCTGTTGAAAAATTGGAGACCTTAAGTGCTTCTGGCCGCTCTCGCCCCATATGGCTATATAATGATTCAATTCTATCTAACATTCGTATTTGACTTAATCCTACTCCTTGGCCTGCCGCTGCTGCTTCAAGTTCTTCTTGCAATGAAGGACCCGGCTCTTCAATAGAATCAATCATGCCAAAATCGTCTTCTTCTTCTTCTTCAATAGATTCAATCGCGCCAAAATCTTCATCAGCCATATTTATATATTTATTATTTTTTGTTTTATAAAAAATGAACCCATACGGCTGCGACCTCGATCCATACAGAAAAGCGAAGGAGCCCACGGCATAAAAGGCATAAGACAGACTGTGCGCGTTGTAAATAATCCATCAACAATTGAGCCCAATGAAATGTTAACAGTAAGATTTAGTGACCTCGGGCCTGACGATGTTATAATGCCAGGCACTGCCAGGCTGTCATTCAAAACAGATATTGAGTCGACGGATCCTAATGCTACTGTTGTTGCTAACTTGGGTAGGGCCATCATTAAAAATATGGTAATTAAACTGGAGGGTAGAGAAGTCTTCTCACTGAGTAGCGCAGACATTTTTAATCTCTATTCTGATCTGTGGCTACCCAGAACAGAAAGGAAAGACAAAATCTTTCAGGGAATCCAGAGCCCAAACGGTCTTAAGCACAGGCTTAATGCTGCAGATGCAAAGGAAGACGAGGGAGACCGGGCAGTAGCGCGAGCATTTAAGAACAGATTTTGCATCCCTCTAGATTTTGAACTGTTAAAAACCCATCAGCCATATTACCAAGGCGCACTAAGAGACAAACTTACTTACGAACTGACATTCAATGACAGCGGATCTGTTATTTTATCAGATGACCCAACGGCTAGATACACTGTCAGTAACATCTCTCTTAATTTTGACGTTGTTACTAACCCCGAACTGGCCAGAACAATCTTAAACCAGTATAAAAGTAGGGCGGTTGTTTACTTTGAAAGAGTTTTACACCACAGTCTAGCGATTAAAAACAAGCAAGACGCTGTCTGGGAAATAGCTATAAGCAATTCTTTAAGGTCCCTAAAGGGGGTTCTCTTGCTATTTACTAAACCCTCAGCTCCTTTTCAGAGAGAATCTGAGGCGTTTTACAACCCAAAAAATTGAGCAGTTATCTTGCACAGTAGATGGTAAGCCTTTTCAGCTGTATTCAGCCGGACTTTTACCTGACCAACACTTTGATGAAATAAGAAAGTTATTCGCCGGAGGCAGACAGACAAGCCCACAGCCGATCATGTGTGTAAAAAACTTCACCTTCACGATGTAAGACTCGAAGATTATCTAACAGACAAATATGGGACTATGGCTGGATTTTAGATCCACGTATGATAACAGACTGCACGGGAGTGGAAGAAGGGTAGGGTCAGATGGTATACTCATACAGATTAATAAGGAAGAGGAGGAGAATGGCCAGATACAAATGCACGTTTTTGTGGTTTATGACGCCCAGTTAAACATTGAAGAAAATAGACTGAAAGAAATAGCCTATTAAAACAGATGGATAGTTTGAACTTTTTGCCCAAAGACCCGCACTGTTCGCTTATTTGTGGGATTATTGGGTGTGGGAAAACTGTCTTCGTGCTTGATTTGTTACAAACAGTCTACATATTTCATTACTAGCACATTGTTATATTCTGCACAACCATTAAGCACAACAAGTCTTACAAAGAAAGGCAGTTTGTTTGGACAGACGAGAATATATTTTTAGTTGATCCTACTGACAAGCTAAGCGACTGTTTAGAACATTACTATAGGCTATTTGAGGGAACCGAAACGCTGTTTATTATTGATGACTGTTCAGCCGAACAAGACATTGTTAAAAAAAAGAGGACTCTGTCTAAGCTGGCCTTTAGCGGAAGACACGCATTAGTTTCTGTGTGGCTCTTAACTCAAAAATACAATGCTGTCTTAAAAGACTTTAGATCGCAGTTAAAATCAGTCATCTTATTCTATACTAAGGACAAAGATAGTTTTGAAGAATGTTTAAGTGAAAACTATATAATCAGGGACAAGGATGAACTAAAAAAAATAAAAGAGCAGCTAGAAAAATCTAAGCACGCTAAAACTATGCTTACGGACTGACCCGCCAGTTCAATACGTTTGCTTATTATAGATTGCTCATTATAGATTGTTTACTATAAATTGTTTAATAATAAATTGTTTATATTAAAAAGAATGTCTCGAGGACCTGAATCAAAAGCAGAGTTAGCTCCTAAATGCGTTGCAGTAGAGCTAAAAGATCTAGCAGATACAACTGACTTTGATCTGTTAGGAGTGCCAGGAAATGTTTATGGATTTGAATACACCGACGATGGTGTTTACAAACGAATAGAAATTGAAGATAAAAAACGGCAGCAATATCCTGCCCTGGAAGAGATAAGAAATCTAAGGGCAAACGATTTTGGCAAACACGAATACAAACTTCATAAACGAGAGAATGCTTGGGCGTTGCTTCCTGACATTAACTGGGATTTAAAGTTTGAACTACGAAGCCCTCATGTATACTTTGATAAGAAATACAATTTTAGAAAAGCTTTGAATGAAGGACGCCTTCTTGCTAGCCTAGTCCCAGGATTACAACAGAAAAAGCAGATTGAAATAACTAAGCAGGGCTCTGTATATATGCTGCGGAGAAAGAAGTCCTTAGCTGAAGTGGGGGGTGACACCGTCGGCTTAGAGTTTAACCCAAAACTAGAATCACTGCCTAGAAAAATGACAATGCTTTTTCGCTTATTTATTACTCCAAGGGAGTCTGATCTAGTTTGCCAGAGCATACGTAATCAGGGGTGTACAAATAAAGTCTGAAAACTTGGGCGGCCCTCTTAGGCTTGTTATTGTTATTACTAAAAATGAGGATCAAATAAAACACTTTTGTATCTTCTGACAAAGTTACTGTGATGGTTGACAAAGACAAACTAACAGTGCTTGATTTTATTTTTATTAAGTATGTTGATTTTATTGCGTTTTACTCTGTTGATGAAGTGCTGCCAGAAGGGTTAATAAGAAGATATGTACAGGATTAAAAAAATAATCTTGTTTAAAATGGAAGACGGTCAGCAGTTTAGATTAAAGCACATGACTAAGCTTGAAGAGGAAATAGAAAGCGACTTAAATAAGTATAGGGTTACTAGAAAGAAATATGCTAAAGCTTTACATGTCCTTTCTTATATAATCACCGGCTCATCAGTTGTAGCCAGCTTAAGCACCGGGTCTAGTGTCGCTCTTTTAGCTACTGGAGTTGGGGCACCGATATCCATAGCTTTTGGGAGTGTTGGTTTGGGTTTAGTTGCCATGTCCACGATTGTAAGTGCTGTTTTAAAGAAGCTAACGCCCAAATTACAAAAGCACACTGCCATTGTAGCCCTAGCAACAGCAAAACTTCATTCATTAAGGCTGATTATAAGCAATACATTACTGGATGGAAAAGTAACAGACGAAGAATTTAAACGAGCCATGGCTGACGGCGATAATTACAGACGCCAAAAGATCGACCTCCAAAAGAAATGGAGAAAGACTTTTACTTCACAACAGGTAGACGCTGAGGCAATCAGAAAGAACATTGCAAGCAGAACCTTGCAAACGATCAACTAAACCTAAAAAACGAGCCCGATTTAATTATTGTATTACTTATATATTCGATCTTAAAAATGACGACCAAAGTAGTTACAGAGCTTAAAAATATATGTTGCGCCTTAGAGTTAATGATGGAGCGGGGGGCTAATAAAGAAGAGCTAAGAAACAAGTTTGGCGAATTAATTGCGGATCTTTTTGAGCACGTAGATATTCGTGAAAGTGTAACTAACGTAATCAGTAAAATGCCAGATTCTTGGCCCAACCCAGTTATAAAGTGTATTGCAATTTTAGTTAATATTATGACTCCTGATGACGTCGAATTGTCTATTTTTACTAACTCTGAAGGAGCAGCTATTCAATTTAACTAAATTTTAGTATTTATTTTTTTGTATTACCTCAAATTAGTAAATATTAGCTAAATTTTAGTATTTATTTTTTTGTATTACCTATTTATTTGATCTTAAAAATGACGATCACAAAAGCGATAGATGACAAACCGTCGGGCAATATGAACAGAGTACTAGACATGGGCATTATTAACCCCACAAACGTTCAGGAAAGCGTAACACATGCCATTTCTAAAATCCCAGAGTCTCTTCAAATTAACCCGCCAGTAAAAGTGTTGTTGGCCATTCAGATTGAATATATAACCCCCGATGATTATAGTATACTAGTCTGGGTTTCAACTAGACAGAAAGAAGTAATCAGCTATCACGACTTTAATTCTAACTGGGCTGATTACATGCTTACACAGTTTAACCATGCAAGTGAAGAAGCAAAATTTCGCGGCTCTGGCTGGTCTGAAGGAACAATCCTTCAAATTATATTGAAACAAACAAAGTTCTATCCTATGGTCGGCAATTCTTACCTTCCTCTCCCAAAAGAGTTAGAGTTAAAACGAGCAGTCTTAAACATAAAAAATTCTGACAACTTGTGTTTTATGTGGTGTGTTTTGGCGCATTTACATCCTGTTAAAAATAATGCAAACAGAGTATCTAATTATGAACAATATAAAGATAGTCTGAACTTTGATAACATAACCTTTCCAGTGAGTATAGAAAGCATATCTCAGTTTGAAGAACAAAACACCCCAATAACCTTAAATGTATACACCTGGGATCCAGTAGACAATCTAGTCCCTCTAAGGATTTCTCCCAATGCTCCTACTTTAGGTGAGTCACTTGAGAATCATGTAGACTTGATTCTGTTTGCAGACGGTTCCAAGAGTCATTATGTATTAATCAGATCGATTAGCAGACTTATGGCCTATACTACAAACAATACAGCTAAACAAGAGCTTTGTAGAAGATGTTTGGTCAGAATTCCATCTATAGAGGCAGCTGCTGAACATAAGAAGCATTGTAAAAGTTTTGTAGACTGTAAAACCGAACTTCTTACGCCCCCACCCGGGTCTAAAGTTAGTTTTAAGAATGTACACAAAATGCAGATGAGCCCATATGTGGTTTATGCTGACTTTGAATCAATCTTGCCACAATACTATGGCCCCCAACAAGAACAAGAACAAAAAACAACCTTATTAACCCACCATCAGATCTGTTCTTATGCATTTGTTGCTGTTAGATCAGATGGGGCACACACACAACCAGAGATTTACCGAGGCCCTGACGCAGCTGGCCGATTTTTGGAGCAGATGAAGCATCTTCGCAATCAATTCTCTAATCAGCTGAACCTTTCAGACATTAAGATGACCCCCGAAGATGAAGAACGTTATAAATCAGCCACACACTGTTGGATATGTGGCTCAGGGCTAACACCCAACAGTAAAGACGCGACAGTGAGAGACCACGATCACATTACTGGAAAATTCAGAGGGGCCGCGCACAACGGCTGTAATCTTCAACTCAAGGTTGACCCCCAAAAATGGAAACTGCCAATCTTCTTTCATAACTTACGAGGCTACGATTCTCACTTTATCATGCAAGCAATAACTTCTGAATGTAAGAGGGTTAGCTGTATTGCACAGTCATCAGAAAAGTACATGACCTTTACTGTAGACTGTTTATCCTTCTATGACTCTGCCCAGCATCTGATGGGGAGTTTGGATAAATTAGCAGGATCTCTGCAAGACTATCCAATCACTAAAAAATATTTCGACCCATCTTTAGTCCGTAAAGGCGTCTATCCTTATGAATACATGGACTCGTGGGAGAGGTTTGACGAGCCGGCGCTGCCACATAAAGACGACTTTTACAGCCGTCTTAGAGGCGGAGGCATATCTGACGCCGACTATGAACACGCACAGAAAGCCTGGACAGAATTACACTGCCAAACGATGGGCGATTATCACGATCAATATTTATTGGCCGACGTGTGTTTATTAGCTGACGTCTTTCAGAATTACAGATCCACTTGCATGAAACACTACGGCCTAGATTCATCACAGTACATCTCTGCCCGGGGTTGTCTTGGGACGCATTCTTGAAGTCTACAAACATTGAGATTGACTTAATATCGGATCTGGATACACTTCAGATGATTGAAGATGGGCTGAGGGGAGGCATTAGCATGGCCTGTCATCCTTACTGCAGAGCCAACAACAAGTATTTAGACGATTATGACCCCACCAAGCCATCCAACTATCTAATGTACTTAGACGCCAACAATCTGTATGGGTGGGCCATGAGTCAGGCACTGCCAGTAAGAAACTTTAAAATGTTCGTAGGGCCTCATGACGTTAATAAAATGTTGAGTTATCTACCGCGTCTTACGCCTGATTATCCAATAGGACTAATCTTAGAAGTAGACTTAGAATATCCACAGAATTGCATGACCTCCATAATGATTACCCCTAGCGGCAGAAAGATTAAAGATGAGCCCCACCGAACCGCCTAAGCTTGTGCCTAATCTTCGACACAAAACTAAATATGTGTGCCATTATAGACTACTACAATTTTACTTAAGGCACGGGCTGAAACTTACTGCCGTTCATAGAATTATAGAATTTGAACAAGAGCCCTTTATGAGGCCATACATCATGAAGAATACTGATCTTAGGACTAAAGCCACTGATGCCTCAGAAAAAGACTTTTTTAAACTAATGAACAACAGCTGTTTTGGTAAAACCATGGAAAAACCCACACAAGCGTAAAGATGTAGATTAGTTACGAAAGAAAAACAAGCAATTAAGCTGGTCTCTAAACCTAATACCAAGACTTTAGAAGATTTAGCGACACCCTGGTTGGCATTATGATGAAGAAACAGAATGTGAAGTTGGACAAGCCGGTGTTTATCGGATTCCACCGTGCTAGAGTTGTCAAAGTTATTAATGCTTGAATTTCTGTACGACTACTTTAAACCGCTGTACCCAAAGTCTAGAGTCCTTTACACAGACACTGACTCTTTTATTATGGACATCCCAACTGAAGACTTCTATAAGGACTTAGAGGCGGAGGTAGCCAAAGGAGCTGATGGATGGTACGACACATGCGACTACCCAAAAGATTCGCCTTTACATTCAACCGTGAACAAGAAAGTGATTGGAAAGATGAAGGATGAATTAATGGGATGGTTATACAAGAATATGTTGGCCTGCGGTCGAAGATGTATAGCGTTGCTACCCAGACTTCTGTAACAAAGAAAGCTAAGCGCATAGATAAAGAAGTTGTCAAAAAAAATAAACTCACGACAACTACAAGCAAGCTCTCTTTGAAAACAAAGTATTTTATCACACAAATGTTAATCTGCGCTCTACTCTTCATCAAGTAAACACAACTGCAGTTAACAAGAAATCACTAGTCTCTAACAATAACAAGCGAACTTACGTTAATTCCTGAGTTTTCATATGCTGTAGGCCATTGGAGAGCCGACTTGACTGACTTAAATTAAGATCTTAACTAGTACTTAACTAGTACTTAACTTAAGATCTTAACTAGTACTTAACTAGTACTTAACTTAAGATCTTAACATGACTTGCACTTAACTTGCACTTAACTTGCACTTAACTTGCACTTAACTTGCGCTTTACTTACACTTAACTTGTTATAACTGTCTTAACCAGTACTTAGCTTGTACTTAACCAGTACTTAACAACACATTAAAAAACTAATTTATTAAAAATGGGTCTACAGCAGGAGGTTGTACTTTTTTTGCAGAAGCTGGTTCCTTTACTGTTTTTGTGGGGGTTTGTGGCTTTGCTGCTAAGTATGGCTTTAGGCGCTTGTATGCAAAAAAGCCCTCCACAACAACAATACTCCCCAGCACATAATAATACATCTTATAGTTTGATTGTGTTGTTGGCGGCGGTGGCGGTGCTGGTGCTGATGTTGTATTACTATCTAATAATTTTTGTTTTGCTGCTTGGTTTGCTTTTTGCAGTCTGTTCCATTCAGCTAGTTTACGACCGGCCTC
>JAMYXO010001658.1:12500-28182 GCA_033310375.1 Conus canariensis | reverse complement strand
GGGGGATTGTCTGGGGTGACAAAGGTGATGGTATGGTTGGCTGTGCTGGCGATTTGTCTGGGGTGACAAAGGTGATGGTATGGTTGGCTGTGCTGGCGATTGTCTGGGGGTGACAAAGGTGATGGTATGGTTTGGCTGTGCTGGCGATTGTTCTGGGGTGACAAAGGTGATGGTTGGTTGGCTGTGCTGTGCGATTGTCTGGGGTGACAAAGGTGATGGTATGGTTGGCTGTGCTGGCGATTGTCTGGGGTGACAAAGGTGATGGTATGGTTGGCTGTGTGTTGGGGATTGTCTGGGGTGACAAAAGGTGATGGTATGGCTGGCTGTGTTGGCGATTGTCCATGGTGGTTTTTTTTTTTAATCTGTTTCACTTATTGTGCTCCGTGGACTTAACACTTCCCTACCAAAACAGGTCCAATGCACATAATCACTGTTTGCTTTAACATTGCAGCTGTGCAGAAGAGGCACTAGCAGAGGGTATCACAAGGTAAGCACGGGCTGTTTGAATAACAGAATCGAAGCATTAATCAGTATTTATGGTGGATGTCAAGATAATCGAGACCGGATTAATGTCCTTAGCGAGGAAACATCGGCCACGGCTGATCAGGACTGTTATTTTAAAACTTACGCCGTGTCATTATCAAACACAGAAAGGGACTGCCCCCCCCCTTGACAGTTCATGCTTGACAAATCTCTTCAAGGGGTTCAAGATTCAAGATACACTTATTGGTAAACATATTCTAATGTCTTTGCGTTGTTTTTGTTTTTGTTTTCATTTTCTATTTTGACATTAGCGGAATCTTCACACCTTCATCCCATTGAAGATTTTTCTCAAGTATGAACTGTCAAGACAGTCCTTTCTGTGTTTAATTATGAAACGGCTTAAGTTTTAAAATAATAAGTCTTGAACAACCATAAGCAGACAAGACAGTCTGTTTCTGGGTTAAACAGCATGAGTGTTGAGATCTGGCATTGTCCATTCCTGTATCAAATCAGCTCAATATAATCATCAAGTCAGCATTGTTATAACTACAATGAAGATTAATATAGGTGGAATAGGAAGATCATGGATAGGTATATATGAAAATGTACAATTTGCGAGGGTACGTGCATTTTGTCGTTAAAGTATGCTTTGTTTATGCCTTCATTGTGTTTTAATTGTCCCTGCGCTTGTTCTTCGATGTATGAACTGGATAGGTTTGGAGAGAGAGAGTTTGTGTGTGTGTGTGTGTGTGTGGGTGTGTGTGTGTGTGTGTGTGTGTGTGTGTGTGTGGGGTTTGTGTGTGAACTCCCCCGTTGTAAAAGACAAAGAGAAGATACCGAGCTGACCCGAACAGGTTAAAGGCCCAAAGTTGGCGCAGATTTTGAGGATGACAAGAGCGATCCCGCATTCTGCGGACACCATTGGTCCTGAAACATGCTGGTGAGGAAAGTCAGTCTGGGCTTGGGGGGCTACGTCCTTTGTGCGAATGTCCATGCCAAGCCTGCGTGTTGTGTGTGCAGGAATGTATTTGCGCGTATAGTATAGCAGTAGGGTGTGATTAAAATTTTTGTTCACAGAAACCAGACTGCGGTGGTTATGTCACAGAGATTGCAGTAGTTGGTGTGATTTTTCCTTCAGTGGCCCCTCTGATTTACGGTCGTTATGGTATAGAAATTATCGTATAACCCGTTTCCTCCCTGTGGAGTAAAGGTCATATCTCTTATCCATAAGAGGACCCATTCAACTTACGGGTACTCTCCCGCTTGTGGGTTGATTGTAGAAAGCTATGGACAAAAAAGGGAAAAAAAGCCCTAAGACGTGAGGATTAAGATGTTTCAAACCCATGTTGGTTTCATCAGCAGCTATTTAATCTGCTTTTCCCCCCGAAGGGGGGCCCGATCCTGGCACGCTTTAACACAGACTGCCCTCACTTCCTCCTCCCCCCCCCCCAATTTCCCCCCCCTAATCCCCCCCCCCCCCCAAAAAAAAAAAAAAAAAAAGAGAAAAAAAAAAGAAAAATTTTATGATCGAAGGGGGAAGGGACGACGTAAACCGCCCTGCTGTAATTACAGGCGGCTTTTCTTGCTGTGCATAGCACTCTCCTTAGACACATAAATTCCACCCAAAGCTCCTAAAACAAATTCGTATGGTGTTATGTAGATCTTAGGTATAGTTCCAGCCTCGGTGTGTTTCCCCTGGAGAAACGGTCGTTTAGAGTCACGGGGAAAATTCCATTTGGGCCGCCGAAGGAGTAACGTCTTTTACAGAGTCCTATGAAATATAATATGATAAAAATGTAATAATATGATAATAATACAGCGAACGCCTATCGGACAGCAGCTCGCTTAGCTAATTAAATTGAGAAGCTCGTAGAGCGGCAGTCCGCTGACCAGCCAGCCAACCAACCAACGACCACTTGGCCAGGTTCCACAGCCTTTCTAATGTTTTGAGAACTAGAATTTGTTTTATTGTTGTCCAAATTTAAGAATTTGAGTTTTTGAGCAAATATGTTATTCCTTTCTGCAGTGGACAAATACTGTTATCAAAAACCTGCTCTAAGTTACTCTGCACATTTGACCAAATGGCATCGCTTAACATGCCAAGGAAAGGCAATGTAAAGACCTATGCAAACAACCCTTTTAAAAAATTTTTTTTCTGTCACGCCCACCTTTTGGGCGAGGCATGAAGTACACAAATGGCAATATTTTTTTTTTCTTTCATGTTTGTCCCATTGCGTCTGTTCTGAAAAGGAAACTTAGCCATGATGCTGTGTAGGTACGTGTGGTGCGTTTTCCCCATATATTTTCACCTTTCGGCGGATGGCCGTCACCCTTGCCATATGTGTGATAAAAAGATTAATCGTTAGAAAAAATTTGTGAGTGTTGATTTGTATATGAAAGGCACAAAATGTTTTATGCCCATTCTGTTGGAGTCGGTCCCAGGTATTCCCACCCGATGTAATTTTTAAGGTTCCGGGAATCGTCATTATCGTTTGGAGGTCTGAAAGTGACGTGTCATCAAGCTTGGCTCAGTCTTTCAGTGTCGGCTTGCTTACGTTTTAAACTTTAGACCTTGGGGTGTTAATTTTACACAGTTACGTTTTTATAACTTGCGCCCGGAAGTGACCTTGTTGGTCGGTAGGGCTAAGGAAATGACGTAAACCCCATCCTTGACACTACTTCTAATTTGCGTTCTGCTGCTGCCGTTTATTGTGGTAATGTTCTGTGTATGGTATGGTGTAATCCATCCAGCCTTCCTCTCTGTCCCCCCGGGGAGTGGGAAGCTGGTGGACGCCAACCAGCGCTGGGAAGTGCAGGAGGCATTGACTGGATGAAGGAGTGTCGGACTGTCGGATTGGCTGGATTGGGAACCCCCCTCCCCTGACGACGTCTTGGGACCCAACGGATTGCTCAGGTACAGAACTGTTACCTCCCCTTTACAGCCCTAATTTTGCTGCTGCTGTGTACTGGTGCTGCTACTAGTCTACTACTACTACGCTGCTGTGCTGCTGCTGCTGCTACTATACTGTGCTTCTACTATACTACTGCCCTTTGTTGTTGTTGTTGCTGTACTATATTCTATACTACTACTTTTTATACTATACTACTGCGCTGTGCTACTATACTACTACTACTATACACTACTGCTACTATGCTGCTGTGCTGCTACTATACTACTACTACTACTGTACTTGTGCTGCTGTGCTTATACTACTATACTATACTACTACTACTACTACTACTACTACTACTACCATTTTCTTGTTGGTGTTGTTGTTGTTGCGCTGCTGTTGTCTACTATACTACTTTACTCCCCCAGGTAACGGCCATAATTATTGCTGTGCTGATACTTCTGCCCCATAGTATACTACTATAGGCTTACTAGGTTGCTGTGCGCTTATGTGCTGCCGCTGACTACTATGCTGCTGTTGCTGCTGTGTACTATGGCGCTATTCTCAGTGTTGCGGATGCTTCTCCCCCGCTGCTGCTGTCAGTTTACTACTCTTGCTGCTGCTCTGTTATGCTATTCAGCTATACAGCTCCTTTTTGCTTTCTGTTGCTTTGCTGCTTGTTATACTGCTGGTGCTGCGTCGAGTACTCGTGGCCCCATTTGATTGTATAAGTTACATACCACAATGGGTGAGAAAGGGGGTACAGAGCGCTAGTCGCGGTAATCGTATTGATAACGTTATGGATGATGATAACAACGTTAGAGGAAAAATTTTATGATCACAGTCTTTAATATGCAAGTTCTACATTTAATTAAAATCAGTCATTGAGAACATTCCATTTTCCCCAAAGCTCTGCAACCCAAATAAAGGTATAAACATTGAAAAAAAAATTTATGTAAAAAAATTCTCTCTAAACGGAAGATGTTCAGTTTCCATAGTCAGTAGCTCTGGGTCACGATAAAACATGGAAAAATAATGTAAGAGAATTGCACCTATACAGGTTTAAAATTTAAAGCGCGTCACGTGAAGATCTCACTTTTTGTTTCATTTTGTTTTGTTTTGTTGTTTTGTTTTTGTTTTTAAATTTTGTTTTAGTTGTTGTTTTGTTGTTTTTATGCCCGTTTCAATTTTCACGGATCTGACTGGTTTAGAAATTAGCATAGAAATAGAAAAACAGGGTCATTTACACTCTTTACTGACAGTAATGCA
Organism: Conus canariensis; assembly: GCA_033310375.1. NCBI lineage: Eukaryota > Metazoa > Mollusca > Gastropoda > Neogastropoda > Conidae > Conus > Conus canariensis. Next base: position 23,539 of record JAMYXO010001658.1, on the reverse strand, counting down.
GAGCTTAGAATTGCTCTTTCCAGCAACAGTGCTTCTAAAATCTGCCTACCCGAGGAATCGGACAAAAAATCCCACACAGTGCAGTGCCTTCTATGGCGCGTTTCTTATGACAACCTAATATTAACTGCTCTTTCTTGGACTGTGGTGTTGAGGCTTGTTATACAACAAATCTGCATGTGGCTGTGCATGGTATGGCTGGAATCGATGACCACGGAAGGATTTACTGAAGATGAATTTGAACACACATACGCACAGGACACGCGCGCAGCGCGCGCGCGCACACACACACACAACACACACACACACACACACACACACACACACACACACGCTCGCGCACGCACACACACACACACACACACACACACACACACACACACACACACACACAGCCTCCGCGTTACGCACACACACACACCACACACACACACACCACACACACACACACACACAACACACACACACACCACACACTCACACACACACCCCACACACACACACACACACACACACACACACACACACACACACCATCACAGGCATGGACGAGGACTGGGAATTAGAAAACTGAGCGGAGCACATGAGAGCAGGACATCAACATATACATCAAAACTGTATTTTTTTTAATTCATTTATTAGCTTGTATTGATGATAATCCGTAACTCGATGATGATATTGAATGTAGATTGTATAATGTGACATTTTGTGCGTGGTATGTGCATAGACGTCAGTACATGGATGCCATATCAGTTCCTTGATTGGTTCTAAATTCGTTTCTTTAGCCATGATCCGGTACTATGACACATTACGATGATAGCATTGGATGTGCAATATATTGCTTGTCATGCTTAATTGTTCATGTTTTGGAAAAAAAACATTTGATGTTCCATGTACTCGGTGCAAAGTGTTTTATTGCTCAGTGTATGATCACAATAGTTCATTATTTACATGGGTTAACGGTTTTTTGTTTTGTGTTTTTGTTTTTGTTTTTTGGGGGGTAGGGGGGGGGTTGGTTTTTGCTTTTTGTGCTCGGTCCAAGAATTAAATGATCAGACCTAATCTGATGTGAATCTGACTTCATTTCTTTCAAGACATAAGCAAGCAAGTTTTTCATACAGTGATCTCTCTCTCCCTCCCCTCTCTCTCTCCCTCCCCCACCCCCCCTCTCTCTCTCTCTCTCTCTACTCTCTCTCTCCTCTCTCTCTCCTCCCCACAGGCACTGCGTCCGCTGGGAATCGGGGTGGCCACAGGGGAGCAGTGTCAGAACCGCATCGTGTTCAAGCAGCTGCTGCAGGCGGGAGCCATGCAGTACTGTCAGATTGACGCCTGTCGTCTGGGAGGGTGTCAGCGAGTGTGTGGCCGTCATCCTCATGGGCCAACAAGTTTGGAGGGGGGGGGGGGGGGGCGGGAGAGAGAGAGAGAGAGAGACGAGAGAGAGAGAGAGAGAGAGAGAGAGAGAGAGAGAGACTGAAATTGAAAAACAAGAATGAAAATATAAGACAGAAGAAAATAGTTTACCCAGCATGAAATCTTGTTACTCTTGATTTGTTGTTGTTGTTGTTGTTATTGTTGTTGTTGTGTTGTTGTTGTTGTTGAAAATTGGTTTCACAGGCTTTTTTTCAAAACGAAGAAAATCTTTGAAGAATCTTGTCAAAGTCGTCAAGATTGTCCCAGCGCGGTTCTACCGTCCATGACTGATTCTTTGACAGCCAGAGTTCTCCATAGTTCTGTTTAGTGGCTTCAGTCATGCGCGACAGTTCAGAGGCGTTTTGTTTAGGTCACGTTTGTCCAGAATTTCTTTAGTGTCCTCTGGAACATCATCCTACTTCGACTGAGGCTTATAGAATTATTTTGAACAGGCGATCATGGCGAGTGTCTCGCGACTGATAACGAAGAAGAGAAATTTTTTGAAACAGATTTTCAGCATAGGCACTGACTGCATGACTGCTACGGTCATCTTGTGCGTGCGTGTGTGTGTGTGTGTGTGTGTGTGTGTGTGTGGTATATGTGTATGCGTGTGTGCGTGCGTGCGTACGCGCATGCACGCGCGTGAATGCGGTGTGTGATTTGTGTGAATATGACAAGACAGTATGGTAAAAGAGAATTTCATGAACAGATGTCAACTTCCTTCCAACAATTTTGTCCACATCTTAACATTGTCTCTACAAGATTCTGCGCTCTGATATTCTTGACGATAATTGTTTTGTTCTCAAAACAGCGACTCTTGTGCCCGCACGCTGGACCGCACACACACACACCACACACACACACACACACACACACACACACACACCACACACACACACACAAACACAACCACACACACACACACACACCACACACACACACACAACACACACACACACACTCACACACACACTGCACACACGCGCGCGCGCGCGCGCGCACTCAAGCGCACGCGCACGTGTGCGCATACGCATATCCACAAGTTACAATGTTCACCCAAACAGTTGTTACATTTCACAGAATAGTAACTGTTCTTCAATAATTTGTTCCAGTTCTTAAATCTGCTAATTTGATATTTCCTCCGTTTTTGCTCAGGCCCCTGGTTACAGCGTGGACATGAAGGAGAGTTCTCTGGACGACTATGAATGGCCGCGGGGAAAGGTGTGGCAGACACTCATCGCCCAAGGCACCTACACCGTGGACTGAACTGTTACCTGTCTGCACTGAAATCTGTCCATCGTGGCAGTGACCATTTGTGTCTGTTGTAGCACACTGTCAAACTCGCCATACAATGACGATGAGTCAGATTCCTCTTGGTTTTGTCCTGCTTCTCCTTGCTCAATTTGCTTGTCTGAGGGCACTGTGTTTTGCTTTCAGGTCGTCCAAGATCCTCTCTAGCTCTTGCTTCGCGAATATCGAGGCAGTCCGTTGCTATTTATAACCTAGGAAAGTTCCAGCAACGTGCAAGTCCTGATCCTGATCCTGGTCTCAGATTTTTCCTGAGGTTCCATCAAAATTATATTTGCTTGATCCTGAATTCATAAACACATAAATAAGACTTCTCTGTGGTTAATGACTAGTGGTTGCGTGAAAAGTATGACCACGATGTGAAAAAAGATACAAACATAAATAGTTGTACTGTCAACACAGAATCCTGTCTTCACACACGTAGGCAGAAACTGGGCAGAGTTATGTTTTCAACATTTAAATCAAATGCCATATCTTAAGTATGTAGTAGGGATGCGTGTGCATATTCTGTATTTGTTTATTGATTGACATGACTGCAAATAAAATCTTCGTTTGTAAAATTATGACTAATTCTAAAGTTTTGAGTCTTGAAAGCGAAGTTGTGCATCTGGCCTGCATGTACATGTTTTGGTTTTTCTTTCCCTTTCTTCAGATTATGTGATTTGATGTCGGAGTATTTCTCACATGGTAACTTTAAATTTTTCACAATTAACTGAAATTTGCTATTAGTGTACTTCTCACGGGTAACTGTGAAATTTGCTGTTGGTGAATATTCTCTCACTTGTAACTGAAATATGCTGTTGGGGTATTCTCTTGTGATTGAAACTTGCTGTTGATGTACTTCTAACTGGCAGGGATGGGAGACCTTCCGTATTGATACAGAATTCTGTATAGCACATTTTTCCTTTCCCTTTTTTTTCTTTTTTTTTTCCGTGTGCGCGTTCCGTGTTCCGATTCAAGTTTTCGCGCCACTCGTATTTGGAATCCGCCATCTTGTTTTCAATGTGTGAAGACCATATTATCGTGCTTTATATTTTGTCAAAAATGGAACTGATTAACGACGAAGCAGAGGCACGGAAGATCGACAATGACCTGAAGAAAAACAAGTGGAGAAATGAATGGATGGATGAGACGGACGAACTGAATCGTCCGTTCCGAAAATGGCTGCGGAAAACAATTGAAGTGGGCGCTGCGTGGTGTATACTATGCAGTCGGAAGCTTGTATACAAGTTAAATGAAAAAAATGATCCCAACGATTTCTGTTTCCAAGAATCGTCCCACTGTGGTCATTGAAAAGCTGACCCCCACTGCTGTCACTGACTTCTGTTACCATTATTCGTCTCACTGCAGCCACTAATTTCCAGTTCCATACACACCTTGCTGCTTTAGCTGATAGACTTTTTCAAGTTCACTCACTGCAGCCACTGATTTTCTTCTCAAGATTTGTTCATTTGGCGTTACTGATTTATTGCTTCCAGGTTCATCCACTCTAACCATTGACTTTCATTTTTCAGATGCCCCAGTGCCACCAGCCACTGATCTCTATTGTAAGACTTGGCCCACTGCAGCTTTTGATTTTGCTCAGTGTTTGTTCCAGTCCAGTGCTAGTGCAGACATTGACTCTCTGCCGAATTTAAACCATGTAAGACTAAAAGAAACCAGGAATCCTCATTCTTGAACTTATAAATTAAGTGATTGAAATTTGGCCGCTATCTTCTATTAACATCACTGGTGAGTAATATTTATACATTGCATCCTATTTTGTTTTGATAGTTTGCTGAAATTAAGATGTATTCTAAGTACTTGGCATAACATTTTCAGTTTGATTTTTAAGCCATAAGTCATATTTTGTCATATTTGGAGTCTTTTTGTATAAAAGTTAATATAATATAACTTTGTTTTCAAGGAGAGGCCATAAAACTGTCTTGGCAAGACAAATTTTCTTCAGTGTGTGTGCGTGTGTGTGTGTGTGGGGGGGGGGGGGGGGGGGGGTGGCGTAGCTGCCCCCAGAGCCCCCAGCAGGCGTTGCCCCTGCACCCCACCGGGGGCCTAAAGCGAGACCCTGGACCCCGCCCCTCCCCCAGCCTTTTCAGTATGCTATGATTTTCTGCTCCCACCCCTGTGAAACATTTTGCACCGGAAGCTGTCACGCATTTCTTCATTCTCATCTTCAGCTGCTCAGCCATATCTGTCAAGATACCAGCAGCAACGTCGGCATCTATACCGCATGGCTGTTCTGGCTAGAGGGCCCATAGTCAGGTCATTCTCCTCATCCGGAGTTTGGGGTCGGCTCGGTAGGGCTGCATCCAACGGCATGCTTTGTCTTTCTTCCTCCTCCGCCCTTCGCATTTCTCTCTCCACATCCTCTTCTGTGATCGTGGTCTGGTTTCGGGGTTGTTCAATTTCTGCACTGCCTCCACATATTTCTGGCCTCTGCAAGGTGCACAAAGGGCAGCGGGGGAACCATTGACTGTGTTCGATCCAGGGCTTGTCTGAGCTCTCCCACTTCTTCAGCCCCCCTTTGTAGTGGAAGCAGCGCACCAGGTCCACATGATCTGTGTAACAGAAGCCAGCTTCCGCCATTTCATCTGGTGCGTAGACCTGGAGGGTGTGCTGGGGTAGCTGGCCTCCTTGCCCATCCATATTTGCAGCCTGGTTGCCTTCGTTGTCCCTTGTCCTCTGGTTCCTCCGTACCATTCTGCTGAATTCTTCTTGGGCTGTATCTCCTTAGACCCTTCTGTCTTCTATCCTGCTCGCAGCGCCAATTGTGATGGTGTGGAGTGGTAGGGGTGTGCAGGCAAAGATGAGGCAGATGGTAATAAGTGCAGGTGCCAAGAGACAGCAGCCAGTCAAAAAGACGTTCAAAGAACAACACTCTTGGCACTGATGATTCACAGGGAGCAGACATTGTCATATTTTCATGAGACCACCCACCAGTGGAGACACCGCTCTGCTGCCAAGCCACTTCTGTAGGGTTCACTGGAGCCTGTTCTGATCCAGTCCATGCAGGATTCCTCCACTAAGCCAATACTGACAGACAGTGCTTAGTCGTGGAGCCAGAATGAGTTGAGCGTCACCTTCTGGAGGGCAGAACTACGTCGGTCCAGCGACAGTGCCCATGAACTCGCTGATACCGGCAACCTCGACACAAACTCACAAAGGGTATAGGTGTGTAGATTAAATCTAAACTGAGGCCTCCATGAGGAGAAGGGATGAAGTGCCTCAGAATTTGAAACTTTTTTTTGTTTTAATTGCTGATGGATGAGGAAGAGGAAGATGATGCCAAACAGTTCCATTCGGATCTTAGACTGCACAATAGGGCTGTACTCTTTGCTGATTTTCGTAATACATCCCAGTGTCAACCAGGCCCAAGAGATACAGACACCCACAGTGTTGGTCAGGAAATTTGAGCAACGCTCTCAGATATATATCCATTACATGGATCAAATGTGACTGAATGGTTTCAGTCTTCCAAACTGAGCCGGTGGCAAACTCAGTTCTGGGCAGAATTGGTCGGGGCAGAAAAATCCCACAATTAAATGGCTCTGATAAGAATCGAACTCAGGACTTCCCAGCCAGGAATCCACAACACTAACCACCTTGCCACAGTGATTGGTGAGCCATATGATTCATACATCTTCAGCTCTTAATCTCTCTCTCATTCTCTGCCTCAATGGTGTCAGTTTATTTTCACTGGGGTAAATTGCTCACCATTTGTCACAAGTTATGAAAAACAGAAACATCTGCGTTTTGTTTTCATTTGAAGTAAATCATCTGCTGTTTAATTTGTTACATTTGTTTCGTTTTAAAAAGTGAAAATCACTTTGACAAATATTTTGGAAGCTTATGTAGGATTGTGATTTTTCTTTTTAAAAAATGTTCTTAAACATAATTGGAAGATTCATTTCAAGTGTTTAAAAAAAAGGTCTTGATTGTATTATCCAATTTCCTCTGGTTTTTTTGGTCTAAAAAAGTATCATAAATACAACCATTTGTCTCAATGTTTTTGTTTGAGTTTTTGCTTTTTGAAACAGTATTTGATTTGTTCTTTAGATATCAGTACGTAAGTTTTGTTCAGTGTTTATTTCTTTGAAAAAAATGATTCTCTTCTCTCAAAAACAAAACGTTACCACCACCACCACCCCCTCCTTAAACCTCCACTCATCCACCATCTTCCTCCTCTCTATTTTTCTTGTTCTGCTTGTCTTCTAACAGAGCTTATCAATTGTCTTGTTACATGGGCCATGGCTCTGCCGCGACAGCCCTGATATGGCCCTTTGCAGTCGACTGGGCTATAAGCAACATTACCTTACCTTACTCAGATATTTCTTTATTTTATCATCCGAAAATTTGGTGAAAACATCTAGAATTTTGGGAGGAGGCTTTTTTTCTTTGACAGCTTGATGAAACTTACTGAATAAAGCCAGAATGATACTGGCCAACATCAGCAATAACATGGACGATGCACATTCTTTATTGGCCCTGCTTTAATCTTTTGAAGGAGTAAAGGAGGTAACATTCTTCCCATTAAAAAAAAAGAGACTGCGTTTTCTGGCTCCCACATTCTGACTCTAGAAATTTGTAGCCACAAGTGCACACACATAATTGAAAGTACATACATAATTGGAAGTACTGACATTTGTTTATTTTGTACTTCTGCAGAAATTTGTATTAAACTTGATTTTGTTTGTTGTAGGTCTGGTTTTAGTCTTTCTTGTAAGCGTATCCTCTTTTGTTATATTAAAAAGAGATTGGTAGAAGAGACCAATGGTGAAGACTTTTCTTTTTTTGGTTGCTTTGTTTTATTGGCCATATAGGCTTGTGTGTCTGTGCAAATGAAGTCCTTGCCAGAGATGTCTTTCAGTTATACAGTATCTGTTACTTTATGAAAATACTGTGGCTGGAAAGTTCTTCTTTTCTATTACAATGTTTCCCTCCATTCCTTCCTGTCCATTTGCTTCTGCCTGTGTGGTTTGATTTCCAGTGTATTCTCCTCTTTGTTTTAAAAGAAATGCTCTTAATTTCGGTGGCATTTTTTCAAGATCAGACAGCAAGCATTTGTCTTCGAGTGGATCTTTGGAGATTTTTTTTTTCTTCTGTATATGCAGGCTGATACTGCTCCGGACACTCCTTGTATAGACAGGCAAGGATTAATCCCATCTACCTAACAAAGGGAGTGGAGTTTTGTGTGGATGACCGTTTTTTATCCCGCCATTAAGGTAGCCGTACTCCAACTTCGGGCTATGATCATTCTGCAGACAGGACACTTCCCAACATAGCCATCTTAGATTTTTCAAAGGCCTTTGATACGGTTCCACATTCAAAGCTCTTGGAGAAGCTGGAAAGCTACGGCATCTGAGGCCCACTCTATCAGTGGTTCACCACTTTCCTCACCCAGCGGAGTATGAAGTGATGGTAGATGGAAAGTCCTCTGAGCAAGTGACAGTAGACTCTGGCGTTCCCCAAGGTACAGTACCTGGCCCCCTACTATTCTTATGCCACATCAACGATCTACCTGCCTCCGTTTCATCTCAAGTCAGGCTCTTTGCAGACGACTGCCTTCTGTGTCGAGAAGTTAAGACTCAGGCAGACCACATCGCCTTTCAAGGTGACCTGAAAAAACTAGAAACCTGGGCTAAAGAATGGGGCATGAGATTCAATGCCAAGAAATGTTACATCATGTGTGTACGACACAGATCACCTTTCTTCTACCAGCTGGACAACCACATCCTACAGCAAGTGGACTCTTACCCCTATCTTGGAGTTGAAATAAGCGAAAACCTGTCTTGGTCTGCTCACATAGACAAGATCACCAAGAATCAAACGCCAGCCAGGGTATGCTTCGTAGGAACCTACGCTTTTGTTCTGAAGCCTGCCGCAAAACAGCGTATGTCTCTCTTGTCAGGTCCCTTCTAGAGTACAGCTCCACCGTCTGGAACCCATATACGCAAAGCGAAATTGACAGGATAGAAGGCATCCAACGCAGAGCAGCCAGATACATCACGTGAGATTACCGATCCCGAAACCCAGGCTGTGTCACAGCTATGCTACAGGACATTGGCTTCCCTTTGCTGCAGGAAAGAAGACGGCAACACCGGCTCACCTTCTTATTTAAGATCACCGAAGGACATCTTCCATGGCATAGAGGCGAATGAACACCTGACGCCTGTCCGAAACAAAAGACTTATAAGACCCACAAGAGCGGAAAATCAAAAAAGGAAAAACATAGTGGACAATACGCAAGGAACCACCAGCGCTGCTTCAACATCCAGCATACTGCAACACTTGTCTTCAAGAACAGCTTTTTCCCACGAACCATCAGGGAATGGAACACTCTAGACAACAGTGTCGTTTCCGCAGGGACTGTGGAGGAATTCAAGAACCTCCTCCAATAGCCCCCCAAAGAGAAGTAGACAAACACCTCCCAACGCCCCCTCCCCCCACCTCCACCCTCCCTCTTCCTCCTCTTCCTCCTCTTCCACTCCCCCCCCCCCCCCCCCCCCCCCCCCCCGTTCCCTTTTCCCGTCTTTCATGACTGCTGCAGAGGCTTGGCATCATGTCAGTACACGCTGAACGTGCGCTGGCTGGCCAGGCCATCAGACATGTAGGAATTTTTTTGTTGTTTTGTTTTGCTCTCCCCAAGTTCTTCCGTCGATATTATGCCACAGTGTGGCCCTATCGACTACACACCAAGATCAAGATCAGGATCAACTTTACATTTGTGTGGAATGGTCCAGCAGAAAGTGTTGATTACCTTGATTACCATGATGTTAGTTTGTTTGTTTTTTCATTGTGGCTTAGCGCCTCCTGCCAGGCTCTGCTGAATGCCTTCCCGACGTCTACGACAAAGTGGTTGAACTCCCTAGCTCCTCATCTATAAGAGATAATTTTTCGCAAAGACAGTGCGCAAGTTAAAGATTTGTTCGATGGTACCAAGCGACTGCCTTTTCACGGGTTCTTCCGCAATAATCATGGTCACCTGCTCACAGCCGTAGTGTAATTATTTGTAGGTCAGCACAATCGATCAATCTTCCGATACAGTTGGTCGAAGTTCTTGTTTGTTTCATCGACTCCGCTTGAATATTTCAAATTGTTTCATGCATGTGGTACTAAGAGAGTCTCGATTAGTGTGACAGTCACGGGAGTCACAGAGGGCGCCCATTTTAAATTTTTTGACAAACGTTGCGCCGGTACATAAGCGTGTGTGTATACATCAAGTTTTTGCACCTTTTCTGGTGTCAACTTCACTGCAATCTATTTTCCCGAAGTTGCAATATGGCTGCCTTAATTGCGGGATGAAAAATGGTCATACGCACAAAACTCCACTCCCTTTGTTGGGTAGATATGAATAATCCTTGCCTTTCTGTACCGGGTGTGTGCGCAGGAGTATCAGCCAGCGTACGCAGAAGAAGAAGACTGCAATCTACGTTCATTTACTCTTGAACATGATCACTCACTTGTCACATCAAATGCACGGAGAGACATCCTTTCGATTTATGTTTCATCCCATCGACTTTCAAACGTGTGTGGACGTCCTTGTGCCATCCCCATACAGTCCTTCGAATGAGACTAGAAACCGAGGTTCCGTGTGTGAACGCACGCACAACACCTTGCACACACGTAAAATCCCATCACCAACTTTCGGAAGAGAAGGCCAGTTTGGCCGTTGGAGTGGATGAAACGTTACACATAGCATGCACCTTCCCCGAAGTTGGAGTATGGCTGCCTTAATGGTAGGATAAAAAAACGGTCATACACACGCAAGTGTTAGAATAATCAACTTGATGATTGTGGACACTCTACGGAAAAGAAAATCCCCACCTCGTAGTCGCTCTTGTTTCCATCAAGGCCCTATCTTGAAATTTCGGGCCAAGTTGTCGCCCCTGGTATACTTTCACAGGTGCAAATAATTGTTGACCCCCATTAGAAGGCACCCACCGTGGGTAATTGGCTTCCAACAACAACAACAAAAAGAAAAGAAAGGAAAAAGAAAAAAATACAATTAAATTAAAAGCAACGCACGTAAACCGAAAGAGGAGGTTTGAAGTGTACCATGAGAGACAACTCGGGCAAGCCAGTTAATCCATACTGGCGAAGGTGATCTCGACTTTATGGGTATTTAGTAAGCATTGTAGGTTTATACCCGTTTTAATACCAGAGTTCTGACTTCAATTTACCGAAGACAATACTGTGATTTCGGGAAAAACAGGTTTAGTTTTTGTTTTTAGGATCAGGATAAATACGTTGGATCTGCTGGAACCTTAATAGGTTATAGTAGCAACGGATATTTGAGGGCTACTGTGTGTAGATTTTTCGAGCATCGT
>JAMYXO010001657.1:0-28185 GCA_033310375.1 Conus canariensis | reverse complement strand
GAAGGGGGAGGGGGGCTTTCTTGTGTCCAAAGACAGGGACTAATCGTATGTATACCAAAGGGAGAAAAACCAAGACACTTTGTGAAGAACTGGAGACCAATCTCGTTGTAAAATGTTGTATATAAAATAGAGTCATAGTGTATAGCCAACCGTTTAAAAAATGTGTTAGCTGGTCTCATCAATGAGGATCAAACAGGTTTTGTTAAGAATAGGTACATAGGGGATAACATTAGGCTCATTTACGACACAATTGCTTATTTAGAAGAACACAACTTACCAGGGTTTTTATTAAACATTGACTTCGAGAAAGCATTCGATTCAGTGAGCTGGGATTTCATGTTTAAAGCATTGAAAGCGTTTGGATTTCAACAGGGCTTCTGCAAATGGGTTGAAACATTCTATAAAAAAATATCAACTCATGTGTCCTTGTTAATGGTCAAGTTTCTAGCTGGTTTGAGATAGACCGCGGATGCAGACAAGATGATCCACTGTCGCCGTATTTATTCCTATTATGTGTTGAAATTCTAGCATTAATGATTAGGGAAAATATAAACATACGTGGAATAGTTATAGATACAGTCGAACATAAGCTTTCTCAATATGCAGATGACACGGAATTTCTTTCAGCATGCGACAAAAAATCATTTGAAACATGTATAAACGTACTGGAAATGTTTGGTCGTACATCAGGGTTATATATGAATCCTGGAAAAACTAGCGCTGTTTGATTGGGGAGCTGTAAAAATTCTGTTGTTCGTTACATGAACCATTTAGGTGTGGAGTGAAACCCACAAAAATTCAAAATTCTTGGAATCTGGTGTACCAACGATTTGCAAAACTGTGCAGATATTAATTATTCTGAAAAATTGGCGGACGTGAAACATTTTTTTCAAGATTTGGGTGAGAAGACAACTAACTCCTTTGGGCAGAGTGACCGTTTTAAAATCGCTTATTTATCAGAACTCATCCATTTGTGGATATTACTACCTAACCCACCTGACACTTTTTTCAGACTTTACAAAGTTACTGTTACAAATTTGTGTGGAATAAAAAATAAAAAAACAGACAAAATAAGTAGACAAACTGCTCACAAAAGTATCCAACATGGTGGTCTTGGACTACCAGAAGTAAAAACGTTTGCTCTTTCACTAAAATTGACGTGGCTGCAAAACGTTCAGACTACACACCATAAATGGAAAACTATTACAACATCTAACTTTCCACTTTTAAAGCGATATTGAGAAATATGGACCAGAAATACTTTCTTCCTTCTGTGAATCAAATGTATTTTGGACAGAGGTATCTATGGCGTACAAACAATTTTTCTACAAAGTTAACTGTAAGAATTCTTATGAACTCCTTGCAGAACCAGTCTTTTATACAAACAGAATACAAGTTGGGAAAAAGACTATTTTGGGAAAAGCATGGATCAACCAGGGCCTATATTGCATTGCTCATTTTTTGCTTCAGAATGGCCAGTTTATTTCTTACGAACAATTTAAACAAAAGTATGATGTAAACATTAATTTTGTCACTTTTTCTGGTTTTAAAGCAGCTATAATTGAATATATACAAAAAACAAAAATCAAGTTGAAAATACTAGTAAATGTTTCAATATGCACGTATGTTACAAAAAGTTGACGTCAGTTTGTAAAGGGTCAAAATTATATTATGACATTTTTATAGATAATCATATACACCCGAAAATCTGTACGAACTGGGATATAAAACTGAATGTTGAAAATGACTGGAAAAACTGTTTTCTTTATCTGAGTAACATTTCTGACATATAAATGCAATGGTTACAGTTACGAATAATACACAGATGTCTGGGTACTAATGTGGTGTTGAAAAAATGAGTATATTGAACAGCGATGTTTGTACTTTCTGTACCTCTGTTAAGGACAGTATTACATATATGTTTTGGTATTGTACGGTCATACAACGTTTTTGGGAAACGTTGGCGGATTTGATGAATGAAAAATGTATGTGTGCATTTCATTTGCAGATAACTGAACCATAAGCCATAGTTGGATTTGATAAAGATATACATATAGATCATGTATTTCGTTTTTATTGTATAATTTGCGAAACACTATTTCTATTAGTGTAGAACAGAACAGAAATCACCCAGACTGCAAGTATTTCTTCATAAGCTAAAATACAGGTATAAAACTGAACAACACATTGGTCGAAAAATTTTGTATGTAACGATTTTTCTTTCCAAATGGTACCCATATAGGCCGATGTTAGCTGGCCCAGAATGAATTACGAATGATTATGACATTGTACACTATAATAGTATAAGTATGATTATAGCACCCTAAAAGTGTTACACCACCTAAAACAGTCCCTTTGGACATAATACAGAACCTTATATATGTGTATGTATATGTATGTGTATGTATGTACATGTACATATATATGTATGTATATGTGTATATATATACATATATATATATGTGTGTGTGTGTGTGTGTGTGTGTGGTGTGTGTGTGTGTGTGTGTGTGTGTGTGTGTGTGTGTGTGTGTGTGTGTGTGTGTGTATGTGTGTGTGTGTGTGTGTGTAGTTATATAAACAAAACAAAGACAAACATGTAGAATTTCATAATGCACTCGGCTTGTCTCATGTGCTCTCTCTCTCTCTCTCTCTCTCTCTCTCTCTCTCTCTCTCTCTCTCTCTCTCTCTCTCTCTCTCTCTCTCTCTCTCTCTCTCTCTACCACGTATAGAGGCTGTAACCGTGTGTCTTAAAAATGTTGAATGGTATTGATTTCTTCTGTATCTACCGTTTGTTGGATTTTGTTCTTTTTTTAATTCTATTTTCTAATGTGTTGTACTGTATGGACTTATTTGAATAAAAAAGAATATTAAAAATTGTTCAGAATAGCATTTACCTAGATCTCCTAAGAGGTGCAATTTCCCACTAACTTACCCAAGAATAACGTGCTGAACAATTTGGTAGTGGTAGGAAAACAAACGCAGGCTGATAATTCCTCTGTCATTACATCAAAGACCTGGCAAAGATTTAAAAAGAAGCGGGGAATAAAATCGGTGGGGGACGGGGAAAGAAAGAAGATAGAACAAAAAATGTGTGTGCGCGCGCGCGCGCGCGCGCGCGCGCGCGCGTGTGTGTGTGTGTGTGTGTGTGTGTGTGTGTGTGTGTCTGTCTGTCTGTGTGTGTGTGTGTGTGTGTGTGAAAACATTATTAAATTTGAAAGAAGAATGGGAAGCAAGTTCCACATGGTTTCATTTGTATATGGTTTTGTAACCTTTGAAAGGGGTGAAAGAATCACATTCAAATGCACATGCACTTGCATGGGTGTGTGAGTTCGTTCAAATGCGCACGCTGGCGTGTGTGTGTGTGTGTGTGTGTGTGTGTGTGTGTGTGTGTGTGTGTGTGTGTGTGTGTGTGTGTGTGTGTGCGCGCGTGTGTGCGTGTGCATGTGTGTGTGTGTATGTGTGTGTGCATGCGTGCGTGTTTGTGTGAGTGTGCATACGTGAGAGAGAGAGAGAGAGAGAGAGAGAGAGAGAGAGAGAGAGAGAGAGAGAGAGAGAGATCAGTCCAGATAAAATGGAGACCATCGATTTAAACATTTTTAGAGGCTAACAACACATTGCATGAGTACCTATTTTGTTGAAATGTTGACAGTGTTATAACCGTAGTCTTTACGAATGATGCAAGGAACTGGATTGACAGTGGCTGGGTCAAAGCCAACAAATTACACAAATTATGTATGGCCTTCCTTTTGTCATTTCCAGTAATTTCATATACATTCATTAAGGAAATAATCATGTTTTTTTCTCTCATTTTGTAAAGGTTGCCAGAGTCTCACTCCTTATTTTCTTTAGATACTGTGGAAGAGTTTAAGGCAAACAGAAATGTCGATAGCCAATACACTCGAGTTTTAGCCACTTAGCTCATATCAAGGCATACACGTAATGTCATTCGGATCAGTTATTGAGCCTCAAGGCCGTTTGTCATCTGTCTAATCTTCCACGTCTTCTTCCCCCCCCCCCCCCCCCCCCCCTCCCCTAGTGGCCATACTTTGACGCAGCTGATCCTTTCCCCACACCTGACTAGTCTATGTACAGCCACTGCCCAGGGACAGTCTGATGTAGCCTCAGTATCTATCTATCTATCTATCTATCTATCTATCTATCTATCTATCTATCTATCTATCTATCTATCTAAATAAGTGTGTGTGTGTGTGTGTGTGTGTGTGTGTGTGTGTGTGTGTGTGTGTGTGTTGTTAGTAGGTGCATAGAATCAACACGCGTGGGCGCACACACACACACACACACACACACACACACACACACACACACACACACACACACACGCCGTCTCTTTACCATATTAAGAGATATTATACTTCTATAGATAGAAAAATAAACAGTAAACAAGTGGGGTATTTTTTGCTCCCATAAGAAAACCTAACACAGAGTAACTTTTATTCAAGACCGGCACAGCCTTTTAAACTTGAATAAAGTCAGACAAATACATAGACGAACAATCTAATAGTGTGTCTCTATTTGACGCCAGGAGCACAGACACAACCAGCCGTGTCTCCCTGATGAGTTCCGACCCAGCGGACGAAAGGCCTCGGAGCAGGCAATACAGATATATCTGCCTTCAAAAGGGATTGCAGTGGTTCCCTTATGCATCTAGTGAAGAGTTTTCATATCTGTAACATATTTTCTTAATTTCATGTTCCCAGTTTCTCCATCTTCAAACCCCCCCCCCCCTCCCCTCCCTTAAGTCCAAATCTTTGCCAAGTCATTACTATGAAGACAGTTCAGTTGTTGGCCTGCGCTTGTTTTTCCCCCCACTATTAGATTGTTCGTCTATGTATTTGTCTGACTTTATTCAAGTTTAAAAGGCTGTGCCAGTCTTGAATAAAAGTTACTCTGTGTTAGGTTTTCTTATGGGAGCAAAAAATACCCCACTTGTTTACTGTTTATCGTTTACTGTTCCCTGCCTCATTTCATTTACGATTTTTTTTTTAAATTGAGGTTATTTGCATTTGTTTCTGTCCGTCTGTGTGTTTGTCTTTTGATCTCCCTTGCATCTTTGGGTGGATCCTCAAGTGTAGGCTCAAAGATTGTCCCCTACATTTTATGCTATTTGCATAATGTCTTTAGTTTTTCAGCAACTTTTTTCCTCCCCGCACTTTCGTTTGGTTTCATTTACTACTCTTCGCTGGCTGCTTTGGGGGTGCTATTGGATTCTTTTTTGCACCCTTGGTGGTGAGAACACCACAGTATTATGGACTGTGGTGTGTCTCTATTTGACGCCAGGAGCGCAGACACAACCAGCCGTGTCTCCCTGATGAGTTCCGACCCAGCGGACGAAAGGCCTCGGAGCAGGCAATACAGATATATCTGCCTTCGAAAGGGATTGCAGTGGTTCCCTTATGCAGCTAGTGAAGAGTTTTCATATCTGTAACATATTTTCTTAATTTCATGTTCCCAGTTTCTCCATCTTCAAACTCCCCCCCCCCTCCCCTCCCTTAAGTCCAAATCTTTGCCAAACCATTACTATGAAGACAGTTCAGTTGTTGGCCTGCGCTTGTTTTTTTCCCCCCACTATTAGATTGTTCGTCAATGTATTTGTCTGACTTTATTCAAGTTTAAAAGGCTGTGCCAGTCTTGAATAAAAGTTACTCTGTGTTAGGTTTTCTTATGGGAGCAAAAAATACCCCACTTGTTTACTGTTTATCGTTTACTGTTCCCTGCCTCATTTCATTTACGATTTTTTATAGATAGAAAAATAGATAAGTAATAGGTAGATAGATAGACAGGTAGATGGATGGATGGATGGATAGGTAGGTAGGTGGGTAGGTAGGCATGCAGGCAAGCAGATAGATAGATAGATAGAAAGATAGATAATAGGCAGAAAGATAGATGATATATAGGTAGGTAGGCAGGCAGGCAGGCAGGTAGATAGATAGATATAGAGGAAGAGAAATAGATAGATAGATAGACAAGCACGCATACACGCAAGTTCGTCAGCACACTAGCGTGCACATAGCCACGCGAGCTCGCACTTACGTGCACACACACACATATTCACACCCACAAACATGCACGCGCGCGCGCACACACACACACACACACACACACAGTGTCTCTCTCTCTCTCTCTCTCTCTCTCTGTCATACACACATTGGATTTTGAGAAGTGGTCATGCGAGTAGCCCTCACACCAATCTGTATTTCTGGAATACGCCTGAAACTTAACGCACCAGAAAAAGCATACTGTAAAAGATCTGTAACGGCACCCCATTCCTCATACGTTTCCAGACTGGCGAGCACAGAACCACGTCTACGACAGGTCAAGGCAGCAAGCCGCCAGGATCCGATTGTGTGTAGTCGTCCAAATTGGTAACATTTTCCTCCAGCTTCATGCTGAAAAATAGAACATGACAAGGGATGTAGGTGATATGCAGATCTTGCATATTAATTTCTTACAAACACTAGCGCTCATGTTTAAGCCCTTAATCCTTCTTTTCATTTGTACCACAGAGTGTGGTTTGGAAGTGGGAGAGAGAGAGGGGGAGAGAGAGAGAGAGAGAGAGAGAGAGAGAGAGAGAGAGAGAGAGACAGACAGACAGACAGACAGAGAGAGAGAGAGAGAGAGAGAGAGAGAGGGAGAGAGAGAGAGCAGTGTACTGTTAATAAAGAAAGAAGGGGAGGGCAAATCACATTAGATGGGGGTATCGTGCATAAAGAAAGGGAAGAAAGAAGGTGAGGTAATTTCTCACACCTTCTGTACAAAAATAATATACACATATACCTATGTTTCACAAATATGAATCACAATAGCGTCATATTATAGTGCTTCACCTTTTAAAAGACTTCTATACATGTACAGAAAAAAATATATCATAACAGATTCATTTCTTGGGGACTACAGTAAGGCTATCTTAAATACACCTGGTCTGCCATGATACTTGGCAGGAATGTATTTTGTTCTGAAATCTTGAGTACTGAACAACACGAGACAAGTAAACTTTATTTTCTACGTCATTGCTACACATACGAGATGTCTGATTCCCCTTTACTTTTTTTTGTATATATATTTGACTGTCCACTGCTGTCAAAGACACATGATCTAAATTTGGTTAAAAGAGATATTATAAATGTTAGTTGTTTGTTTTTTTTCTTTTTACTTAATCCCATATGTGGTTCTGTTAAGTATTTCATTTCAATCAGTCTACACAAAGAGGATCTGTCACTGTTTGGGAATTGATAGTCCCTATCTTGCCATCTAAACTTTATCACGTATTACATGAAACAAAAATAACCAAATTGTATAATAATTATAATGATAATAAATAACGACAACACCACCATTAATAATGATAATAACAATAATAATAATGATAACAATACAATGATAATAATAATAATGATCATGATGATGATCATGATAATGATCATGATGATGTTACAAAAACCAACCTGGGACACAACTCATTACTTGGTTAAGTCAGACAAACAGAAGCCCATAACGAAATAAACATTTTCGAATGTTCGTTTCCCAAGTGAGTTACCTCTAAGATCCAAGTCATGCTATATCTTATATTCTCGAGCAGACAGTCTCTTGCCGTGCATATAAATCACCAGTAGGTGACATGTAATGCACTTATCATATGAATTAATGTAAAGTGGAAATCGTCTCAATTCATCATAGGCCAAATTGTTCAGGGTTCTGTTATCACACAAATATCATTCCATGGTTAGACATTTTTTCCCCCAACGTATTGTTCTGTTTTAAAGGCCTAAAAAAGTAAGCTGAGTTCGTGCATCGAACATTTTGAAAAATAGATTAACTGAGCTTTTTTTTTCAAGATTGTGCCAACCACTCAACACAGTAATAACTGTACGTTTGCCTCTGCTCACAAGATCGTGACATGCAAAATGCGATTCAGGGAAGATAGATAGATAGACAGATAGAGAGAGAAATAGAGAGATAGATAGATAGAGAGAGAGAGAGTGAGAGAGAGAGAGAGAGAGAGAGAGAGAGAGAGAGAGAGAGAGAGAGAGAGAACGAACGGACGAACGAACGAAAAATTTTAATCAGTATAGGCCATGGCCCCTTCTGATGGGGGTACAATACAACAATACCAATAATGATACTTCATACACAAAGGTAGCATGCCATAGTTGACAACAAGAAACTGACAGAAAAGCATACAAAATATACACAATAAATACTATAGTTGGATTCCTTTAACTGACCATAATAGTGCGCCTTTTAAAGGCCTTATATAAATAAATGCACACGCTCTTCAGTACGTCTTCCTTTTGATTTGCCATGAGGAGAGCAGCTCGGAACAAACAGGGGTTTTCAAAGAATTTCCGAGGTATGTATTCACACCACCCGTAGAGTGCCTTTAAGCCGTCAGCTGACGCCGCATTAAAAATGCTTTCCCAGTGCCTATGGGCCGTCCACTGACGTCATGCATTTTTCTTGAATTTTCATTCGTTACTATTTCTATCAACGGACTTAAATAGAGTGTGCGTAGTAAGCCTTATATGTCTGTAGTATTAAAATAATATGTAAATGACCACACGTGAGGGGAAAGCCCATTTATTCTCATCACTGACTGGATGACCAGCCAGCACTTCGTTTCGCTTGCAAAGATGGCGGCGCAACCTTCGACAAGCGCAGCGACCAAATCAACGTATTTACACAGCTGAGCAGGCTCTGCTAATGATTTTTGACAAAGACAATAATCTTTTATTCAACGACTCACTCGAGCATGAAGGTGAGATGATGATAGTGATGGAATTGCCGACCATATTCGTCAGTTATTCAGTCGGGCTGTGTGACCTCAGTGTGTGTTCAGCTGACTGCGTCGAACGAGCCAGCCTAGTGTGTACTCTGCACTGTGTGCCAGTGGTCAGTGACGTGATAGTCATCGCGAGAGGGGAGCGCTGCCTGCTCGCGGCGTGGCACGGGGCAGAGGGAAAGGTAGGGGAAGAGGAGCAGTGAAAGAGAGGGTTGAAGTCCAGCAAGGGGGCGTGGTGGGGAGAGGGGGGCGTGGTCGTGGACTGACCTGTCTGCTTAGAGTGTGAGCGTCTTGATAGACTTCTAAACTGTTTTACTTTCATTTACAGCTGTAGTGTGACAATACAAACTTTATTTTCAACTTTTTGGCTTTGTGTTCTTGTTTGGATGTGAAGATGTAGTGGTAAATACATATGTTTTTGATCGTGCAAAAAAATCTATCCAAATCTAAATGCCTAAATACTTTTTTTATTATTAAAATTAAAACAAAAGAAGCCCAGATTCAAAATCTTCATTCAATTTCCTTCAAACATTATATATATTTCATTTTTATATCTTTTGTAGTTTCTGAGCTAGAATTTTTTGTTAATTATTACCCCCAAATCATTAGATTTCCCTGGCACTGGGAAAGCCTTTGTTTGTAATATTTTCAGGCAGTGAACGGGTTGCAGGACAGGACAACAAAGCAGAAAATGCACTTCATCTTCATTCGCGCTTTTGCATAAAGGACATAGCATGTCAACGTTTTTAGTATTTGCAAATCAATACTGATGCGCTTTGATGTCTGCAATTCCTAATCTAAATCTTGTTAGGTAACTTCTAATATGCCTGTCAATATTAAGTGAGAGATATTTTTCGCAACCAGCGGATGTCTTCGGAACATTTGTAACCCACGACTTTTTACCATGCGATTCTAGTCCCAACAGCATATTATATGCTTTAAGTGGTAATCTATTGTCATCCATTTGTACTACCCTTAGCCAGTATCTAATACACCGTACAGATGAATTAATACAAATAGGATAACGGTGTGTTTCCCCATAAACACATTCGTTCAGTGTTTTCATGTCAACCCCCAGAAATTTCTTAAGAGCAAATGAATGAACTTTTTCCACATGAGTAGCAGATTTATGTAAGCCCCAAATCTCAGCACCATATTGAGCAACTGATTGAACCTGTGCATCGAAGAGTTTTAGAAACACTGTCAAGGAGTTATTATTTAACATGTTTAATTTTTTCAAAATACACAATAAGGCATTTTTTGCTCTGCTTGCCAGGTCCTGACAAGCAGCTGCAAAGCTTAGGCGTGTAGAGAAATAAATGCCAAGGTATTTGTAGCAATTTACAACAGCCATCATCTGTCCATTAAAAAACCATCTTTCGCTTGCTGCCAAGTAACCTCCTTTTCTAAAAACCACAATATTACTCTTTTTCAAATTTACCTTTAGCTTAAGTTTAGAGCTTGTTTGACACAAATTGTTTAACTGGGTCTGGAGGCCAATTGGAGTCTCAGATAATAAAACAATATCATCAGCTAGTAACAAGATGAATAGTTCAATAAAATCAGGAGAAAGCGTTGCACCATGTCTTCTGTTCGCTATTATTTCTAAAGCTAGTTCATTTATGAACAATGAGAAAAGAACAGGGCTGCAAGCATCACCTTGTTTTACACCCTGTGTACATAAAATACCGTCAGTAAGTTCTCCACCTGATCTAACTCTTGCTTTAACGTTATATACTCAGAGGCATAAAAAACGCGAAAACAAACTGTATAGAAATTTTGATGTAATTTGGCCAACGATTCCTTTGAACTGGTAATAGAAAGTGAGAAAAAGCAATCAAACTCCGAAAAAGTGTCTTTTCAAAGTTCATTCTGGTAGAAAATAAGGTCACATGAACTTGACCTTGACCCTGTGTTAACAGCAGAATATCAGTATCTGGTGTGACCACCTCGAGCATTGATCACAGCTGTGCACCTGCGGTACATCGAGCGCACCAGAGTGTTGGTCTGCCTCTGGGGGACTTGCCACCACACCTGGCCCACAGCGACAGCAAGCTGAGCTGCTGTCTGGGGTCTGGGGTTGAGCTGGTTCAGCTGCCTCTGAAGGGCATCCCAGAAATGCTCTATTGGGTTAAGGTCGGGAGAACGGGCTGGGTGAGGCAGCAGATTGATGTTATTCTGCCTCAGGAAGTTCTGCGTAGCACGGGCAGTGTGCAGCCTTGCGTTGTCCTGCTGAAACAGGTTCTGTGGATGCCGCTGGAAATGCGGCAGGATGTGGGGCCTCAGAACTTGGTCGATGTAATGAACAGCAGTGACCCCGTTACCACGTCCTGGACCCACATTCTGGAAGATGACTGGCCCAATACGGCGATTCATGCTGATAGCCCCCCAGATCATGATGCTTTCACCACCCCATGGGTCCCTTTCGGTGATGTTGGCATCCATGAAGCGTTCCCCTGCTCTTCTCCAGATCCGGATGCGGCCATCGCCTGGGTCGACGCAGAACCCGCTTTCATCACTGAAGAGGACTCGGCCCCAGTCCCGATGGCGCCAATGTACGTGGATCTGTGCCCACTGCAGACAGTTCTAGCGATGCTGGAGTGTCAGGATAGGTCGCCGGGCTGGACGCCTGCATTGGAGACCAACTGTGTTCAGTCGGCGACGCACAGTCCTGCTGCTGATTGGCCTGCCATGGTTGCCGACGGTGTTCCTGGCTGTGTTGGCAGCGGTTTGGTAAGGCTCCCGTCGATGCTGACGCAGAAGATGGCGGTCTTGGGCTGCCTTGGTGACCCTTGGTCTTCCGCTCCTCGGTCTGTCATCAGTGGTGTTTCTTGCTTGAAAGTGGTCCAGAAGGCGATAGACGGTGGAAATGTGGACTCCGAATGCGATAGCGACCTGCCTCATTGGAACCCCGACCTACAGTTGCCCCATTGCTATGCAACGATCTTGACGAGAAAGTCTCGGCATTATGTTGGCGCCGCTGGAAGGGATAATTTGAACTTTTTAGGGTTTGGACATTTATAGCCCCACAATCGGGGCCACATTGAGTTGCAATTCACATTGATGCACGTGGCGTAGGTAGTCCACATGGCAAATGCACTCCTCGTGCCAAAAACGCTGACCCGGCAACATTCACCCACTGTTACGAGGTTACAACCGGCCAAGACACCACGTACTGCTAATGTTGCACGTGCCAACGACATTGCTTACGTCCTGTTCACAATGTGAACAATCGTGCACTGTCTCTATTTTTTCGCGTTTTTTATGCCTCTGAGTATATTACATACTTTTAATACACTGATATAATTTGCCATTGATACCGTTCTTTTTCAGTATTGGCCAGAGTAATTTTCTAGAAACGGAGTCAAACGCTTTCTCGAAATCAATGAAAGCTACATATAACTTACGATTACAAGAAAACTGCTTTTGAACGAGAGCCAGTAGAGTAAACATATGATCTATAGTGGAATGATTCTTTTTGAAACCAGCTTGATACTCACCAGTAATGTTATTTTGATCGATCCATTTTTGTAATCTGTTATTGATGATGGAGCTATACAATTTGCTGCTTATATAAGACAATGAGATTCCTCTATAATTACCAGGATCATTTACGGCACCTTTCTTAAACAATGGAATGATATTCGATTCAGTCCAGCTTTCTGGATATAGTCCTTTATCAAAGAGAGTATTGAAAATTTTAAGAAAGAAATCAATCACGATGTCCCCACCATTCTTGAATAACTCACCAATCAAACCGTCAGGACCAGCAGATTTTCCATTCTTTAAATGTCTTACTGAAAATAGGATTTCCTCGTTTGAAATGGGACTATCCAAGTAACCTGATTCTTCAATTTCTTCTGTGTCTGCTTCACTGCAAACATCGTTCTCTAGCAATTTTTTAAAATGCTGGTACCACGCTTCAGTAGAAATATTACTGTGTATAGGAGGTGTCTTTACAGAAATACTACGAACATTTTGCCAGAATTCCTTCTGGTCATGGGTTGAGTTTATTAAATAATTCAGTAAAGATTTGTTGTGCTCTATTTGCTTTCTGTGCAACATATTTTTGTATTCTCTTCGAGCCTTACAATATTTAACACGGTCTTCTCTATCATGGGTTCTGCAAAACACTCTTAGAAGTTTCCTCGTATTTGATTTAGTCACTTTACATTCTTGATCATACCATGATTCAGTCCTCTCACCTGAATGTATTCTTTCTTTTTCATACATTCTGCTTTGGTCATAATACAACCATTAAACATATATAAAGCTACATTAACCCGTTCGCTGCTTGAAGCTGCTTGAAGCTGCTTGAAAATGTTACAAACAAAGGCTTTCCCAGTGCCAGGGAAATCTAATGATTTGGGGGTAATAATTAACAAAAAATTCTAGCTCAGAAACTACAAAAGATATAACAATGAAATATATATGATTTTTGAAGGAAATTGAATGAAGAGTTTGAATCTGGGCTTCTTTTGTTTTAATTTTGATAATAAAAAAGTATTTAGACAATTAGATTTGGATAGATTTTTTTGCACGATCAAAAGCATATGTATTTACCACTACATCTTCACATCCAAACAAGAACACAAAGCAAAAAAGTTGAAAATAAAGTTTGTATTGTCACACTACACCTGTAAATGAAAGTAAAACAGTTTAGAAGTCTATCAAGACGCTCACACTCTATGCAGACAGGTCAGTCCACGACCACGCCCCCCTCTCCCCACCACGCCCCCTTGCTGGACTTCAACCCTCTCTTTCACTGCTCCTCTTCCCCTACCTTTCCCTCTGCCCTGTGCCGCGCCGCGAGCAGGCCGCGCTCCCCTCTCACGCTGACTACCACGTCACTGACCACTGGCACGCAGTGCAGAGTACACACTAGGCGAGCTCGTTCGACGCTGGCAAACCAGTCAGCTGAACACACATTGAGGTCACACAGCCCGACACAATAACTGACGAATACGGTTGGCAATTCCATCACTATCATCATCTCACCTTCATGCTCGAGTGAGTAGTTGAATAAAAGATTATTGTCTTTGTCAAAAATCATTAGCAGAGCCTGCTCAGCTGTGTAAATACGTTGATTTGGTCGCTGCGCTTGTCGAAGGTTGCGCCGCCATCTTTGCAAGCGAGACGAAGTGCTGGCTGGTCATCCAGTCAGTGATGAGAATAAATGGGCTTTCCCCTCACGTGTGGTCATTTACATATCATTTTAATACTACAGACATATAAGGCTTACTACGCACACTCTATTTAAGTCCGTTGATAGAAATAGTAACGAATGAAAATTCAAGAAAAATGCATGACGTCAGTGGACGGCCCATAGGCACTGGGAAAGCATTTTTAATGCGGCGTCAGCTGACGGCTTAAAGGCACTCTACGGGTTAATATCTTCATCTATGCAGCGAATCGCTGTTTGTAGTACTTGCAGGGTATCATCATCATTCATCAGACCACGAAAAATGTTTGCATATTCATCATTCCATAGCAGTTCTTCGACATATTCAACCTCCTTGTACTTCTTTACAACAGGATCAACAATTTGTGAAAAGCCAAAGTGCAATTCCAAAGGAAGATGGTCAGACTCAATACGTTCTGTTACATACAAATGCATTAATGATTCTAGGTATAGATACAAGTCAATAGACATCAAAAAATAATCATTAACACTATTCCCTGTATCAGAGATGTATGTGAAACGACCTTGCTGGTCGCCATTACATACACCATTCATTATACATAATTCAAACGCTGTGCACATATTCAGAAGGAATTTTCCATACCTATTAAGCACATTGTCTTCAGAGCACCTGTTGCCACAACATGAAGAGCTTTTGACTTGAGGAGAACAAGCATTCACTTCACCAGATAGTTCTGGACCCAAATTTGCTGTTCTCCCATTGAAGTCTCCGTTTAGTAAAAGAAACACATCAGGAAATTCCAAAATTTTATCAGTAATAACATTTTCAAGCATATTGATGCCATTATCTATACCAAAGAAGGAATAAAAAGGTGAGTTTTCTGGTGGTATATAGGTACAAATATGCAAGACATCTTTGGGCAGACCCAAAATACAATTTTGAAATAAGAAACATCATCGTATTATTACACTCAGTATCTATTTTTTGTACATATTTTGATAATTCATTTTTTATTAGACAAATTATACCCCCTGATCTTCTCCCTTGCGCTGTAAACTGAGTCGCTGGTTTGCAGAAAATTTTGTAATTATTGAACAGATTAGACTGAAAGTTTTCAACAAAAGTTTCAACGAGACATATGAAATCAAATGACAAAATATAATCGATAAAACTGCGGTCCTTTAACTTCGACAACAAGCCATTCACGTTCCAGTGTAATAAAGACATGCCAAATCTAGTATTATATACACCATTTGCTCGACAATCACTTTCACACACACGATGTACATTTTCCTGTTTTCTCATTGAACCATTGTTTCCATGCTCGCAACAAAAATGACCAGTCTGAAAAGTTTCATTCGTATCAGAGCAAACTGAGACAGAAATATCAACATCTACATCTTTCCTATTATACTGGTTGAGATCAACAGTGTAGCTGTTCTTAATTTCCTTAGAAAGACCACTCTGTAATGAAGTCGACCCAGTGACCGACTGACGACAGCTGACAGGCGAGCTAACTAGGCCGCCGTGAGCACTGCCGTTCGACAGCAGCGACAGCACGGTAGCAGTGTCACCCGCCGTGTCACAATTCAGTGAATTACCCTGTTCAGCACGCGCAAACGAGGGGGTAGAATTTAAGCGATACTCTGACTTAATTTGATTTGTTCCTGTTGTGACATTTGAAAAATTGTGGACAAAAGACTGTCCCAGAGGACAGATAGGACATACACTGTTTTCAATATCAGGCCAGCCGGATTGTTAAGCCATCGGTTTAAGATTTTTATCTCCATCCAGACAGAACCTTTCTCCGTCTATGATCAAATGATCAAAGACCATGGTGGCTCTTCTGTTCTCTTTCCTAGCATTCTTCAAATGCGGAACCAAGCTCCTCCGTATTTCCCTCACCCTTTGCGTAAAATCTTCGCCAATGAAGATTTTACTGCCCCGTAATTTGTATCTGGCATTTAGAATTTGTTCCTTACTTTTATAAAACGTACATCTTCCGATTATTGGGGAATCAGGTTTTCGATTCAAGCGATGAAGTCTATCGAACTCGATGTCCCGGGGTAGCTCTAGTGTGTCTGTCAGTAAGTCTTTCACGAGTCCTTCACATTCATCTCTGATTTCGTTGTCACGTCTTTGTATTCCATGAAAGATGATATTGTTTCTTTTCGAGCGTCCCTCTAAATCGTCAGTTTTTTGTTCTAAAGCTTCCAACCGTTCACACAGAGTTTGATTCTGCTCCTTCAACTGCTGGTTTTCATGCTTTAAATCCCTCACTTCCTCCCTCAAAGATGCAACCTCTTCATGTAATCCCGCACACATGTCTTTCACTTCTTTCACATCTTTCTTCAAGCCATCACACTTACAGTTCAAATCGTTGAGAGAGGCCAGAATTTCTTTCATCATCGGGTCACCAGACGTCTTAGATGGGGTAGATGGGGATCCGGAAGAACCACCGCTTGTGGATGCCAGTCGAGTCTGTCTCAGGCTCTCTGCCTTCCCAGCAGGTCCGGGTCCCGGGTTCAATTCCACATCGCCACAGCGATGCAGAAAAACGCCGAGGTACAAATACGCCAGGAGGAGACCAACGACGACACCGTCCCGTAGCTTTGAGATTTTCAATGTCTGCAAACACGAAGATTTTCTTTGCATTGCTCGGCGATACATGAATGCGACGAACACCGATACAAATCCGCCACAAACACACAAACGGCCCGAAAAGCCAACGTTACCTCCGGCATGGTCACCTCCAACACGTTTCAGGATCCAGGTAAGGCTTACGCTCCCGTAATACGGTTTTAAACACGGAGCTCCTGTCAGACGGTGTTTACACTAAACACCCGGAAATGCGCCCCCCCCCCCCCCCCCCCCCCCCCCCCCCGATAGAGATATAGAGAGATAGATAGATATAATCCAACATCCTGATTTTTTATTCCCTCTCATAACCCCTTCACTGATCCACCCATTTCCCCCTTCTTTATTCTTTGCCACGTCGTTAATGTAATGACGTAGAAAAATTGGCCTAGGTTTGGTTTTCCCCACTACTAAGTTGTTTAACATACTATTGTTTGTTTAATCAGTGGGACACTGCATCTCTTAGGAGATCAAAGTAAGAACTGTTCTGCACAATCCTTAGCTGCTGTCAGCGTGTATGCAACTGGCAATGCATAGGTTATTAACAAGTAGATCTGACCACTCCGACTGTTGTCACCTTTTGACCTCCATTGTATCCTCAAATGGATCCTTAAGCATAGACTCAAAGTTGTCCTCCCCTTCATTTAATACTCTTTATATAATGAGTTTGTTTTTTTCTCCATTTATTTCCTTACAGTGCTTCCTTCTTGTTTTACTTTTCTACCCTTCACTCGCGTCTTTGAACTGCTGCTTGATTCTGTTTTTGAATCCTTGGTGGTGAGAACATCACAGAATCACAGACTGTGGTATATCTCCGTTTGATGCCAAGAAAATACAGGCAGCCGTGTCTCCCTGACAAATTGGAGGAATTAGGGGAGAATATAGGTCTGAGCAAGCGATATTTCAAGATGGACGATGATGGTCTCTATATGCTGTTACTGAAGGATTTTATATTCATAATATAACGTCCTGGTTTTTCATTTCCATTTTATTTCTCACACACTCTCTCCTTTTTTTCTTTTTTTTTCAAAAACAAAAATATGCCAAGTCATTAATATGATGACCAGAAATTGTTAGCCTAAACTTTCTCTATCTGTCTGTTTGTCTGTCTGTCTGTCTGTCTGTCTGTCTCTGTCTCTCTCTCTCTGTATGTATATGTATATAAAATATATATATGTGTGTGTGTGTGTGTGTGTGTGTGTGTGTATGTGTGTGTGTGTGTGTGTATGCGTTAGTGTGTGTGTGTGTGTGTGTGTGTGTGTGTGTGTGTGTGTGTGTGTGTGCGTGCGCGCATGCGCGAATTGTTCCCTAGCCTTGAGGTTTTTCTTTGCTACGTCCACTGCCTCCTGAACTTGCCATTTATTCGCAGTCTTTAGACGGTGCTGGATTGATGTCGCACTCATGTGTCCAGAGACCTCAAGCATGGTAAGTAACCTCACCTTTCCCAGTTTGGACTCTTCGAGGACTTCTCTCCTTGAGAGAATCAAGTGCATCGTAAGAGTAGATAGGGAGCCAAGCCATTGCCTTGTTTATTAGTTGATTTTGACCTCAACTGATTCCAAACGTTCTCATTTCGGTATCATGTGACCCTTACATCCGCTCAGATACATCTGGAAGAAGTTATGTCCAACACCCACACGTCCTGCTCGTGAAACAATTAAATGCAGATCACCATACTAACATGCTTTGGTCTCTTTCTCAACTTGCCCCCAGCGTGTTGTAGGACTAGATTAATCTTTACATGCCATGCTTGCTGATTGGCTCTGCATTCACATGGTGCACATCTGGTGGCAACTGTGGTTGTTACAAGTAAAATTCGTTATCAAGCAACCGACCACTCTCAGGTCTGAAACAAACAATACACACTAAATGTACCTGCTTAAGACCACATTTGTCAGATGTGTAGGGACAAAGAGCTTCGTCCTCAGACTCCGAGCATTGAGAAATCAGGTCACAAGGAAAGTGTTTGGCCAAGGTAGGCCACACAGATGATGAACAGTTCCACTTTGCCCCTGATCCAGGTATCTGTCTTGGCTTCAGCTCATCAGAATGAAATGAAAATAGAGCCCTGAATCCACATATCTGCTTGATCTGTCTATGTCCGGAGAAACTAAATGATAAACTGTAATCCTCGTCCTCGTCACGAGTGATTGCGCTATTAGGAAAAAGAAATGCTTGGCGAAATGAAATTCGTTGCTTCAAGTATGGGCAACATAAAGACCCACACTGGCCAGAAATCATGCGCAAAGTGTTGGCTCCTGAAGTGTGCCTTTAAAAAACTGACAAAGATGGTCTTACCAGGGGCTTTAGTTACTGTAACACAGCTCGCCACCCACGGTGAAAATAAGGAATGTCCATTCCACCCTGCTGTCTGAACATACCCTGCACAGGAGAATCGGTCATGGCTGTGGGCAAGTTCTGAGAAAGGCAGGTATTACTGAGCACTGCCCTACACTCTTGCCTTATTTCATTTTTTTCTTACAGAATTATGACTTAAAAACGTACATTTTCATATGCCTGTATGCTTCCATGTGCGCGCATGCATGTGCCTAAGTACTTGTGTGTGTGTGTGTGTGTGTGTGTGTGTGTGTGTGTGTGGTGTGTGTGTGAGTGTGTGTGTGTGCGTGTGCGTGTGTGTGTGTGTATGTATGCGTGCGTGCGTGCGTGCGTGTGTGTGTGTGTGTGTGTGTGTGTGTGTGTGTGTTGCCCTTGTTTCCGATTTAGTTTTTTTTCCTTTGTTGCTATTGTTTGTGATGTTAAAATCATCATGATAAATGAATTTGAAGTACAAAATAATGGCTAAGAAATTGATATGATAGATTTCCATGATACCTTAAACACCCCCGTGGGACCACATCAGTGGCAATTATGATTATGCAAATCTAAATCTAAAGGAAAATGAAAATACTCAGACATCAGTAAAGCGAGAGAACATTCGGAAAATATTTACATTTATCACTTTAAAATCTATGCCGATAGATTGGTGATAGATGCACCTAACAGGGGACTGGAATTTGCCCTCTATGTAGGAATCATCCCACCATGAAAAAAGCGTTTCAATATATGCGATAAGTCATTATATAATACTTACGATTTTAGCCTAAATGCGTAGCTCTGCAATGCCCTTCTTTACCATTGTTCTTTGCGTTGATTCTAGATTCGTATTTCTGTCACTACAATATTGAGACTGTTAAGTTTGAAAAAAGAGGCATATACTCACTATTCTCTATTTACCCTTTTTAAAACATTGTACAGGATCTCTGTATATAAACGTAGACTTCTGTTGGGTTGAATCATGTTGTCGTTGAAAGTGAAATGAAATAGTCGATTATCTGTAAACAAGGAGCGATGTGAGATGTTAACAGCGTTTGACATTCTATATTATTATTTTCACAATAAGAAATAAGTAATCCATAAGAAATGTAAGTTTGGAGTATAAATTCATTTGTAAAGTTTGACGCGTTCCCCATCTGGTCAGAACATTTCGCTAAAATTATCATGGAGCTGATGGTATGCATGTAAATACAACGCTTTCTTTAATAGGATATGTATTGACAAAAGGACGTTTTTCTGTGTCTACTTGTAATGGAATTTTCCAGTTTTAAGAAAGAATTTAAGGAGAAAGATCTGAACAGTTATAAGTATCGAAATGCAGTTCATGTTTTGTGTGATCCATACGGGATAAAACTGCAGCTGTCATTGCTCCTACCAAGGTAAATAGATAATGATGAAGGTCTCAGTATGCATATCTTAGATCTCTGTGATGGACGGATTATGTATGCGTGAAAACTACTTAATGCATATCTTTAAATCATTTATCGTTTAATATTGTCTATGATAAACCACTGAAGTAAGCTAACTAATGATGGCTTTCATAGTAATATGATGACAGCGTGGGAAAAAGCCTTGATGCAAAGTTTAAAAACAATAGAAAATAACATGAATGTAGTTGTACTCACCCTCGGAGACAGACAATGAAACAACTTCAAGACTTGGTTTTTCAGTCTTGCGAACAGCAGAGACAGAAAAAGAATAACATGATTCATGTTCAACGTTCGTTCTTTTTTTAAGTCGAGCCTCAATCGTCGTACTACACTATATATTGGGTAGAGCTTTCCATTGCTATAACGGCATTCGTAGGTGAATGAATAAGGACATGGTTCGACGGACGGTCACATAATGTGACTGTGATGTAGTCGTGTACCCTACAGTCATTTACATGCAGTTTCACTATTTTGTCCCTTGGAGCTTGAAATATGACTACACATTTACTACGTAGCCTCAAGTTGGTGACTTGCACATGACTTTGGGTACTGGTGACAGGAATGAGCCTTGTGTGCGAATGGATGAAACATGAACTTAAGTTATAGGCTGGTACACCTGCTTTGTGTGTCACTTGTATGCTGTCATTTTCTGTTCGAGTTCCATGAGGGAATGGTACAGACCCGTTGTCAACATTTGGTGTCGCACTGTTGTTAACTGTCTGTACTGCTAACGCAGCTTCAAACACCCAAAGCACCAGACATCGTTCTATGGCAGTTACAGACATTTTAACCTGATATCCGTCTGGCTGAATTCGATCAATTAGCTCTGCCAATTGATCACAATGTTACTGTAAACTGACCATTTACCTCTACTAGTTGATCACAACATGATCATAAACTGACTACTTAGCTCTGCTAATTGATCACCAAGACATCATAAACTGACCACTTGACTGTCATTTGATCACAATGTTATTGTAATTGACTACTTAGCCTTGCAAGTTGATTACTTTTTTCATTGTAAACTGACCACTTCGTCTGCAAATTTATCACCGTTTATTTATACACTGATCAGTCAACTCTACTATTTGATTAATACGCCTACATAAAGTGACGGTTAGCACTGACAATTATTCCTAAAACTGAGCTCAAAACAAACGCTGTGACACAGGGCTCTAATCTCAGTTCTGTTTGTGGTAGATCATAGCATACAATCACCATGAAAAAGCTGATCAAATCTCAATGGGAAAATAGTGCAGCAAATCTTTATTCCACTTTGTTTAGATGTCCGCAGAACCAGTGTAGATTGGCAGTGGGTGTAAACATCCGAGGTCAACACTGACAACAGATAACTATGTGCTCATGAAATCCGTCACAAGATGACCTGGCTTTAAGGCGTCCCACCATCCTGAAGATGCAGATCCGGATCCGTGCAACGACAAGAAAAGGCACTGGCAGATAGGCATCTCGGAGATATGACCTGGATGAAACCCACAGAGTGTAAGGAGTGAACAGGGGTGTTCGTGTGTGTGTGTGTGTGTGTGTGTGTGTGTGTGTGTGTGTGTGTGTGTGTGTGTGTGTGTGTGTGTGTGGATGTGGTGTTGTGTCTTTGTCTGTCTGTCTGTCTGTCTGTCTGTCTGCCTGTCTGTCTGTCTGTCTGTGTATGTGTGTTTCTGTGTCTGTGTCTTTGTTTATGTGTTTGTTTGCTTGTGTATGTGTTTGTGCGCTTGTGTATGTATGTATGTGCAGGTATGCGTATATGCATACATGAGTGCGCGCGCTCGTGCATGCGTACATGCGTCGTTCGCGCGTGCGAGCACACGCGCATGTGTGTGTGTGTGTGTGTGTGTGTGTGTGTGTGTGTGTGTGTGTGTGTGTGTGTGTAGAGATTAACTGGATCTGCTAGTAAGGTTTCCAACTTCCTTACGTCGTTGCTGTTTTTTTAACAAGAATTTATATGTTGAAGTCACAGGGTGGCAAGTACATAATACAATGAAGGGACTAGGCTACCATTTGGGAAGCAAATGAGAAACTCGTGGCAGATTCATGTGCTTTACACGCTTATCTGGCCCGTTTCTCAGAAATTTTGCTGGTTGGTTGTTTGCTAAGTCAAATTATAATCACATGGTATTTAGACGAACTGTCATTTCAAAAAGCGCATTGACATAGCGGCCTCTGTCAGTACTGGCCGCCCGTGGTGCAGGTGGATTGATCATAGTAGATGGACAGGTTTACATGCACGTCTTCAACCATCGCCCTGTGTTGGCATGTTGATAAGCAAAGTTTTGGCGAGTGAGAACAAGGTGACAGCCAGATGACAGCGCCTCTATTCATTGACTAGACAGGGAAGCCGCTACGAGATATCAGAAGAGGGAAAGATTAACCAGAAATCCTGTTTGAAATCTGGGCGTAGAAGCATTTTGGTGAACCTTTTGCATTACATCATGTATGAATCTGAATCGGTTCCTCTTATGTCTGTTGGACATAAAATGTCTTCGATCATTGTATATTGATCTTAGCAATTGTGCTATAAATGTGCTCACAATACAAAATAATCCGATTTAGTATAATAAAATCAGATGATATAAGAAACAAAAGTTTACAGTCTTTATGTATAGGAGGGGTATTTGTCTTCAGTTCTTCAAAAATGCCCTTCGATTAGCACCTTGAAGTGTAAATAGAATCGTTCCTTCTCTTGGTGTTGTAGATAGCTCACTATATTGAAATGATTCTTTAAACACCCTTAAGACAAGAGGACCCAAGGTTGTTTTTCTTTGTTGTTGTTTACTCCTTTGTTCTACTGTGGTCTCGTATCTAAAGTGAATCCCCGCTTGTCTTGATTAAGCGACATCCCGACGTCAATCTATCCATTTGTTTATTCATCAGGTTTTGTTTGTTTGTCTGTTTGTTTTTTTGTTTGTTTGTTATTTTACAGATGAGAACTACGTCTTGTTCAAGCGTCTCTTACAGCTAAAGATTGTCAGTGGGGAAATCAACCACAGGCCTTCGTTGCCGTTATCCTGAATTGTTAAAGCAGACAGTGCTGATTTGTTTTCAGTGCAGGTCGAGAATCAATGCAGGTCGAGAAATATGTGCCTGAATCAATAAAGCGGCTTGCACTGATTTTTTACACTGTAGGTCGAATAGTATGTGCCTGAATCGTTAAAGCGGCTTATTGATTTTTTTTAATGTTGGTCGAGTAGTATGTGCCTGAATCGTTAAAGCAGCTTGTAGTGATTTTTTTTTTCAATGCAGGTCGTGTAGTATGTGCCTGGAGATACATTCACACTGGCTGTGTGCTTCTCCCGATGACATAATGAACATCCTTCAGCGACAGCACGAGATGAACAAAAAAAAAACAAAAAAAACATGGATGCATGTATGCCCCTTTTATTCTGCATCGCCCGCTCTTCTCCTGCATCTTACATACAGGACTCACACACACACACACACACAAAACACACACACACACACACACACACACACACACACACACACACACACACACACACACACACACACACACACACACACACACACACATGGCACGGCATGGCATTTTCTAGTGTGCACACACTGGAAAAAGGAACGTACATCACTGTGAGAAGTGACGAACATGTCAGGCAGAAAATGTCATAAATTTTACATATATTAAAACATAATCTGTCGATCTGTATCGCTCCTTCTTTCACTTAAAAAAAGACATACACAACACCACAAACGAACATACGGAGCACCCTCACACACACACACACACACACACACACACACACACACACACACACACACACACACACACACACACACACACGCACACACACACACACACACACACACACACACATACATACACACACACGCACGCACACACGCACGCATGCACACACACACACACACACACACACACACACACACACACACACACACACACACACCTTGGTGTGCACGCACGCAGCACACACCCACGAACGCACGCACGCACGCACACACGCACGCACGCACACACCACCACCACCACACACACACACACACACACACACACACACACACACACACACACACACACACACACACACACACACACACACACATACAAATCAACGAAAAAAGAATCATAAAACGATATTCATGCTCCTGTGGTCAAATCGGTTTGTGAAATGTGTATAAACAATACTCACGCTCGTGTGTTTAAATCAGATTGTGAAATGTATCTAAGCAATATTCACGATCGTGTGGTCAAAACAGTCTGTCAAATTTATATAATGAACCTTCACTGCAGACTTAATTACAGTCAAGTGTTACTGGGTGCCTTAGTCTGTGTGAAACTGTTAGCAGCCTTCTGTTTCGATCAATTCCAACACATCTAGTTATCAATTTCCACATAATTTAGTCCTCAGCAGAACGTTTTGCAGAAAAACATAGAAATGCTACGGTTTACACGTTGACGAAGCTACGAATCAGGCCAGGATAACTGTAAGCCAGGCTGCATGCAACTGATTCGTATTCATACGATGATGTCCCAATGTTGATGAACAGAGATGCTCGGGAATGATGACCAAAAGGGAAACAGCGTGCAGGTAGCGCTCAGTGCCAGACGCATTAGAGGATAAAGCTTCACTGCAACGTATGAGACAAAATGTGACCCACTAAAAGGTCCACAGTCTCTCCCTGCCCAAGACAAAGTGTGGACAAATGAAAAGTTAGAATATCACATCATTAAGTTGTATGACAACACCAGGCTGACTGGAGGGCAAACTGTAAATATTTTGATGAATTTAGACATTCATGTTTACTCTATCTTATACTGAAACATGGCTGAATGGAAGATGAGGGGAGAGAGTGATGCGATTGACGGTTTTGGTACGCCCTATAAGATGGTGAGACACTGCATGTGGGAAAGGAATTGGGTGGTGGCGTGTGCCTGTATGTTGACGACAGATGGCGTGGCAGCGCCAATGTGTGTGTCTCTATGTGAACGAAAGATGGTGCGACAGCGCCAGTGTGTTTGCCTGTATGTGAACGAAAGATGGTGCGACAGCGCCAATGTGTTTGCCTGTATGTGAACGAAAGATGATGCGACAGCGCCAATGTGTGTCAAAAAGCAAGTGTGTAGAGAAGAAGTTGAATTGTGATCAGTTTCTCTGGCCTCGCTATCAGCCACGTGAGTTTGGTCGAATATTTGTGACAGTAGTGTACGCCCCAGGCTATAACCAGACATCTGCTGCAAGTGCTGGACAGACGGTAGCTGCTGCTGTGTGTGACCTGAAGCTGATCTAGCTGTACCAATGCACCGTGTTTTACTGTTGGAGATTTTAACCATCGTAATTTACGTAAAGCTCTTCATTCTGCTAAACAATACGTGACCTGTCCAACACGTTGTGATAAGACCCTTGATATATGTTATGGTAATATCACACATGCTTTTGATAGATCCTTTCCTCTTCCACCTGTGAGTCTGTCTGACCATGACATACTTCAACTGATTCCAGTCTACAGACCAAAGATACATACTGAGCCTGTTGTGAAAAAGAGTGTGAAAATGTAGACGAATAAAAGTGTGAATGAGCTGAGAGGATGTTTTGAATATAATAATAATAATAATGGTTTGTTATATAGCGCTTAATCAAACGAATTTCTCTAAGCGCTTTACAAAGTCATACTACATTCACCCTTCTCATATGCAATAATACACCTTACACCCAACTACAATACTATTACTACAATAACTAACAAATCCTAATCCTACGAATGTGACATTCACTTATTTTTCAAATATCACTACCAAAACTTAATCCTGTAACGTTCAATAATACACATACGCTACATTTGAAAAGGCCCAGACGGCTATGAGTTAGGTTGTACCCCCCCCCCCCCCCTCTCCCCACAGCATTGACTAATTATGAGAAAATAGATGGGTTTTAAGTTTAGACTTGAAAGAAGAGATAGAATCTGAATGTCTGAGAGAGTCTGGCAGTCTGTTCCACGTCGCTGGAGCTTGAAAAGAGAAAGATCTTTCACCAGTAGTAGTCCTGAAGCGAGTCATTCACAGAAGGAGGTCGTCAGCACAGGAGCGTAGTTGTCGAGAGGGGGGTGTAGATTTTAAGGATATCTGAGAGATAAGAAGGTCCATTTTCAAAGAGAGCAGAGAAAGTGAGAGTTGAGATTTTGTACGAGATACGGTTTGAGACAGATAGCCAGTGAAGAGAGTGGAGTAGAGGCGAAATGTGATCATATTTTCCTGCTCTATAGACGGCTCGGGCTGCATGATTTTGGATTCGCTGTAATCTTTCTATCAGGTATTTTGGAAGGCCGGCCAAAAGTGAGTTGCAGTAATCTATTCTAGATAAGGCAAATAATAATAATAATAATGAATACTTATATAGCGCCTATTCTCGGCTAGAGACCAAGCTCTAAGCGCTTTACAATCCACACTCGTTTACACAACGGGCTGCCTACCTGGGTAGTGCCGACTGAAGAGCTGCCAGCTGGCGCTTCATTCAGTCGTTTCCTGTATCATACAGTCAATATCGTCCAATATCGTTCACTCAATATCCTTACTTCCTTCATTCTTTCCATTTCTCACGCAGGGTGCATGCTATGTGTAACGTGTCATCCATACCAACGGCCAAACTGGCCTTCTCTTCCGAAAGTTGGTGATGGGATTTTACGTGTGTGCAAGATGTTATGCGTGCATTCACACACGGAACCTCGGTTTATAGTCTCATTCGAAGGACTGTATGGGGAATGGAGTCAGAATCAATGTTAACTCCGAGGGAAAAATCCCCCTGTACCGAAATTCGAACCCGTAACCTCAGGATCACGAGTCCGGCGCTCTACCAACTGAGTTTTTGTAGCATCTGTAGAGAGAAGGTGACGTACAGAGCTGATTCTTCTTAGTTCTAAATAGGCAATCAATATACTGACTGGGATGTGGCTCACTCATTCATGTCATATCATCAAAACAGCTGATAGTGTCAGTAATTATATAATTTTTTTTTAATATGATCATTTCCACGAAAACCATCAAAATATTTCCCAACAATAAACCATGGATCTCAAAGTCCATTGACAGCGTTTTAAATGAGAAAATGGTGGCATTTCAGTCATGGAATAGGGAGAACAGAAAGCAGATTCAAGATAGGCTTCAAGGAAAGCTAAAGAAGGAACAAAAGGTTTTTAAAGAGCAGCAGTTTCAAACTGGAAAAATGAAAAATGCATGGGATTGCCTAAAAATTTTCACGGAGAAACAAAACAAAAATAAGTGTTAGAGTGCCTTTCTGTATGACAACATGAACCCTGCTTTTTGCAATAAGTGAAATGAAAAACTTGAACAGCAGTTGGAGTGTGATATCATTTTTTTAAAAAAGGTACAACAGATAAAAGAAATAAAACTTAAATGGTTTCAGATGAGAATTCTACACCGCCTATTGGGTACAAATGTTGTGTTGTCAAAAATGAGAATTGAACTGAATGATCATAATACATTTTTAATAGAGAAAGGGAAAACATTGAGCATCTACTTTGGTTTTGTGAACATTTTGGCCACAATTTCAAGCAACAATAAAAGGGAAATGTCAGCATGCGACTTCTTTAAATTTATCTATTGAAATGGTAATATATGGGCATTCAGGGGTGATGAAACCTATGACTTCATATTACTTCTGGCAAAATACTTTATCTATAAATGCAAATGTGAGAAAAAAAATCCAATTGCAATAAGCTTTCTACCTTATTCAAAGACAAGATATTATGTTGAACAGCAAGTGGCGAAAGACGTAAAGTCTAGTCAAAAACTGCGTGAAAAATGGCAGTTATACCA
This sequence comes from Conus canariensis, assembly GCA_033310375.1. Classification (NCBI taxonomy): domain Eukaryota; kingdom Metazoa; phylum Mollusca; class Gastropoda; order Neogastropoda; family Conidae; genus Conus; species Conus canariensis. Next base: position 24 of record JAMYXO010001657.1, on the reverse strand, counting down.
ATCTTCGATAGAAGTGTAACTTTT
>JAMYXO010001656.1:0-28187 GCA_033310375.1 Conus canariensis | reverse complement strand
TGCGGCTCTAGGTGTCTATTCAAGGTACAGCGGACGGGTGTGGCTGGCCAGTCCCGACGCGGGCATGACAGTCCCCTGTGGCAGAGGCACAGATGAAGTCTGACGCCCTGGTTTTCTGCCTGGGCTGCAGCCTTTCTTCTCATTCTCTTTTCCACCGTGCTGCTGAGCGAGTGTCCTCGAACTTGGAGAGACTTTTCTGCACAGTCTGTCTCCAGGCTACCGTTCGAGGCTGTTGCTTCCCAGTTGTTCTGGTCGATGTTCAAGGCTTTTAGGTCCCTCTTATGCACACGTCCTTTTGAATCGCCAGCGGGTGTCTGCCTGTGGGAACGTTTTCCTGCAAAGTTCTCCATAGAGGAGGTCTTTAGGATTCCGTCCGAGTCATCCATGCGCACGACAAGGCCGAGCCAGCGCTACGTTCTCTGTTTCAGCAGCGTGTACATGCTGGGCATCCGGCTTCTTTCAGGACAGTGTTGTTTGGGGACCTTGTCCTGCAGGTGATGTTCAAATGCATCGTAGGCTACGCATATGAAAACATTGAGCTTTCGCTTCCTTCGGGCATGCAAAGTCCAAGACTCGCTGCCAACAGGAGGGTGCTTACAACGCAGGCTCCATGTAGATCTGGATCTTTTGTGTGCTCGTCATCGCTTGCTGTTTTGTTCCCAATGCTTGCTATTTGGGTCAGTCTGTTCATGGTGGTGGCTGCCTTGCCGATGCGCCTGTTGAGCTCTGGCTCAAGTGAGAGGGTGTCTGAGATAGAGGATGCCAGATAAACAAAGTCATGGACGACTTCCAGTTCATGGTCATTGATGCTGATGACTGGGGGAGAGTCAACATCCTGCCCCATGACCTGTGTCTTCTTCAAGCTAATGGTAAGCCCGAAGTCTTGGCAGGCATCGCTGAAGCGAGTCATGAGCTGCTGTAGGTCCTCGGCTGAGTGGGCGGTTACTGCTGCGTCGTCTACAAAGAGGAAGTCACGCAGGCACCTCAGCCTGACTTTAGTCTTGGCTCTTAGTCTGGAGAGGTTGAAGAGCTTCCCGTCTGTCCTGGTTCGAGGGTAGATACCTTCAGCTGCAGGACCAAATGCGTATTTCAGCATCACAGCAAAGAAGATTCCAAACAGGGTGGGAGCCAGGTCGCAACCCTGTTTCACTCCGCTCCGTATGCTGAAGGCAGCTGATGTTGAGCCGTCAAAGACGACGGTGCCTTTCATGTCTTCGTGGAAGGATCTGATGATGCTGAGAAGTTTGGGTAGACATCCAATCTTGGGGAGGATCTTGAAGAGGCCATCCCCGCTGACCAGATCGAAAGCCTTTGTGAGATCTATAAAGGCAATGAAGAGTGGCTGCCTTTGCTCCCTACATTTCTCCTGAAGTTGTTTAAGGGAGAAGATCATATCGATAGTGGATCTGTTGGCACGGAAACCGCACTGTGATTCAGGATAAACTTGCTCTGCGAGTACTTGGAGCCTCTTCAGTGCTACTCGTGCAAAGACTTTCCCAACGATACGAAGGAGGGATATGCCGCGATAATTATTGCAATCGCTTCTGTCACCTTTGTTTTTGTACAGTGTGACGACGTTAGCATCCCCCATGTCTTGCGGTACTTCGCCTTCACTCCAACAGAGGCAGAGGATTTCATGCAACTCGGTGATGAGTGTCTCTTTACAACACTTCAGTACTTCGGCGGGAATACCGTCTTTCCCTGGTGCCTTGCCTGAGGCAAGAGAGTCCAGGGCTTCGTTGAGTTCGTCTATGGTTGGTTCTCTGTCAAGCTCTTCCAGCTCTGGTAGGCGCTCTATGGCATTCAGGGCATCTTCTGTGACTACATTTTCTCTTGCATATAGCTCAGTGCAGTGTTCTACCCAGCGCTCCATCTGTTGTTCTCTGTCCTGAATCACCTCCCCTGTAGCTGATTTCAAAGGGGCAGTTTTCTTTTGCGTTGGGCCCAATGCCCGCTTGATGCCGTCATACATTGCCTTAGAGAACTATAAAATAGGCATTCTGGCTCACCCACCTCCGCCAGCTCCAACCGGCTAAAGCCGGTTTCGCTGTTGCTCCCGCCGGCTTACCCAGAATGCCTATTTTATAGTTCTCTAATAGTAAACACTTTACAAACATACATAATGTGTAGGATTATCTGTTTTTAACACTAATTTAGAAAACTTTTGAGACTTAAGTTTTTGCTTAATCCTTCGTTTTTCTTGATCGTTTTCAATAACATCATTTTCTTTCATACATTCATCAAATGCGTCTCTGTCTTTCATGTGGAATAAAACCACTGTCTTTAATTGCTCTCTAAAGTCTTTTAAAACTGAGTTATATTTTTGACATAAAATCCACACACTTATCCCAGCATGTCTTCCACTGAAAGCCAGTTTTGACAAAGCGTTTCTTTTTTGACTATATCCTTTTCTGCTGAACAATCATCTATAATAAATAGTGTCTGAGTTCCTTCAAACTGTCTAAAGAAATGTTCTAAACACTCACTCAGTTTATTGCTAGGATCAACTAAATATATGTCATCATCTGTCCATATAAACCTTCTGTCGTGATATGCTTTGTTCCATTTAAGTGTTGGGCAGAAAATTACTATATGATCAAAATTATAACGATAAACTGTTTGTAATAGGTCGAGGACAAATATTGTTTTTCCACAACCAGTCTGTCCACAAATCAATGAACAATGAGGGGTTTTTGTCATAAAGTTTAACATCGGCATTGACACCAAAGTTGTCTGCTCCATAGTTTTAAAACATAATTTAATCTAATCCAGTTATTGTTTTTATCATACTCTCTGTCAAAACTTGTTCAGTATAATAAAACCCTATAAGGCCCAAATGTGTAAGATTAATCCAGTTCAGTTCTGTAAGATCGTTTCTATTTAAACTAATATCAATTTTGTTGCTTGTTGTTATGACCTAAATATCCTCGCCATTGTAAAGAACAACGACAGTAACTTTAAGTTTGTCAACGTCTAAGTTTTGCCAGCTAATAAGAATTCCTTCCATAAGGTTGTCACTGACACCCACAGCTCCATTTCTTGCCTCATCTTTTAAGACAGAAATTTTAAATATCATTGTGAACGTGTCTCCTAATTTTGTGCGTGGAATGAACTGTAATTTTGTAGAAGCTTTCTTTAAAACCGATTCTCTTCTGTGGAGGATGTACTGTTTGTCCCCAAACGGCTTTATTTCGATCTCTTTCCGACTGTTGTCCTCTGGCATAAGACTTACATGTAAAGGGCCAGAGTTCAATGCTTTTCTGAAACTTTTTTGACGGTCAAAAAATGTAAATGGGCTTAAGAATTCAAATTTTATGTCCCATTCTAAATATGGTTCTAAGTGCCATTTGTTGTCAGTTTTTCGAACTATTTTATATTCATACTGACCTGTATTATTTGCTTCTAGATTGCGTAGTTGTTCTAGTTTAGGAAACCTTTTGTTGTCGTCAACCTCTTTGCGCTTATAATAACCATCTTTAGTGTACTCAAAACCATACAAAGTGCCTATCTCACCGTTTTGTTCAAAGTCCTCAACGTCTGCAAGGTCTTTTAATTCTAAAGTTACACACCTCTCAGGCGCTAATGTGACCCCCGAATCGTCTGGTCCACGTGACATTTTTTAAAACAACGTATTATTTTATTTCTAAAACAATGTGCAGGCTGTCACATTTGACGACTTTTCCTGTTTGGTCTTTGATTTTTATATTAAACGAACCGACCCTCCCACAAGCTAATCTTTTAAACTGTAAATTAGGGAATCGTATAATTTCATAATCGCAATATGCAGCTTTCCCTGATGGAAGAGCTCTTAAAACAGTTGAGGGCCTTCCATCATATAAGTTTTCATCAGTGCTCAGCTCGTCCAAATGAACATAGAGTAATGAATGTAATGCAAGATCGAGCGGATATTCTCCCTCAAAAGTAGTTTCGTCTGGTGCAACTCTAAATTTATGATAGACTTGATTGGTTTTAAAGCCTAACATTTTAGCTAGCTCTACACCAAAAAAGTAATGGACTACTTCTTTTTCAGGTTTGAATGTCAACATTATTTTCAAATTTGCATTGTTAAGTTTGAGAGTAATGTCGAAGTTACTCATTGCTTCTTTTAGCGAGCAAACCCCGTAATAACCATCAGGTATGGTTAACTGGCTAATTACGTCTCCTCTTCTGTCAAGTTTTCGAATTAAATTATTCTTCTTGGATTCACTTATATTAAACCATACGACTTTGTAAAAAATTTCATGGAGTGCAACCCTTCGGGTTCCGCATTCATTATCAATAGCATATTCTAAAAACGAAGGACTGTCTTGAGTTGTTATTGTTACAAACATTTTTAAAACAATTTAAAAATGAGTGCATTCAAATATACTAATGCAAAATATTCTGTTGGGCCGCACTACAATCTTAAAAATATAACAACTGACACCCTCGACATTTCTGTGACTCAGACTGACGCCTTTCAAGTAAAGGTTAGTACTCCATTGGATCGTTATCTTAACCCTCCTATCAAAAACGACTACATCGCGAAAGTGTGGTTCAGTCATCCGATGCAGTTTTATCAGAACCAGTTAAACTTTGCTGTGTTTTGTGCATCAACTGGGTGTGGAGTGTCGTATGCTGATCATTTAAATCATCCTGATCCTTTGGTGAGGTCAGTGTATAGATTTCATTTTTTTTACACCTTCAGACGTATTTTGTCTGAACTGCAAGCGCCATTACCAAATGACAAAACGTTTAATCCATTCAGCAACAGAATAGATTACAAGGCTTTTGAAAGGATCTGTAACGAATTTGATATTGACCCAAAGACAGACTTTAGACAAAAGTTGGATCTTAATCATGGTTTAGGCACCCTTTATTTTTGGGGCGTGCGCAGAAAGTATAACTATGATTGGAATCCTCCTTACACATCTTTCTCTTCGGGCACAACTGTTCACCTCGGGTCCATAGAGCAAGAGCATAAAACAGCATGGACAACATTTATTTTGGATACTTCTAAGGGCCTAACAAAAGCGGGAATAGAAAGAATAAACGACTCTATTCGTACTTATGTTTGGTGTTTGCTAGGTTCGCAAGCACAGGCAAGATCTAACATAACTGATCCTTCTACTGGCTTTGACGCACAAAAACAGTATTTAGCAAATTTAGAGGATTCTATTAATTCTGCAATTGATTTGCCTTCAAGTATTAAAAGGTACCAAAATGTTTTGCAATACGCAAGATCGAAAGTAGACTTCGCCGTTGGCACTGGTTTATACATGCTGCCTTCTGACCTCAGACTCCAGATAGGAACAATAATAAACTATAATAATGAAATCCTTGTGGCTGGTAAAGAAGAGAAGGTCGGAAAAAACGACATAAATTCTAAGCCAGCAATTGCAATAAAAAAAGAAGCCCCACCAATCCCCGAGCCCCCCAAACCCCCCCATTCAATCCTTGTGGCCCCAAGAAATAATGACCATGAATATGAAAAGACGGCACTTGTTATTGGATTAACTGCCCTAGGATTACTTGGTCTTTATCTTACTAAAGAGTAACCCAACTATTAAGACAACTAAAGCCCATAAGTGCTCGGCCATAAAGCCAACTACTTTACTTGCAGTAGACAAAAGCCAGCTAACGATCCCCCCTATTATACTAGGCAAAGAATCTATTGCTTTACTGGCTAATTTTTTTAGTAAGTTTGCAAGATGATCAAGTTGTTTTTTTACCCATGATTTATCTGATGACGGTCCTGGTGGCACTGCTCCCCCACCACCGCCGCCTGTAATAGCCAACACCAGTGTACTTATTGCAAATCCTAAGGCTGTTATAACGCTCGCTAATGTGACACCTTGCTCTCTAAACAGTGTTCTTATTCGTTCTGCTAGCGTCGTGTCTTCATATAAAATTCTTTGGATAGTTTCTCTTATTCTGCTCACTTGAGTTCGTAATTGTTCTCGGTTAGTAGACAGCACTTCTAGTCTTGCTGATCTCTCTTGTTCAAGATCTTTTAGTCTTTGTGTTATTCTTTCTTTAACACCAGGTCCTAAGTTGTGGTCATCAGCCTCAACTAGTTTTTCTTTTTCTCTCTTTTATATGCTCATCTAGTTCACCCAGTTTTGCTAAATTGTTTGTTAATTCGCCTCTGATGCTTTTCAAAGCATGATCAAGGGCCGTTATTTCTCTCATAGGTAGCGGCGGATCGTGCATAGTTTTTAATACTGTTTCTTCTGAAAAACTGGTTTCTATTATTTCGTCTGCTGTTGGGCTTAAATCTTTAAGGGGTATGTTTTGTATTTGGTTATCTGTTGGGAGTTCTTGTAGTGTGTTTTGAAGTTTAGCAACTGCCTCACTGTCTAATCTTCGCGGTTTAGCAATGCCAAGGCGATTTTGATCGCTCACACTGAGCCTTTGTCTAATTGTAGTCTTTGCTAAAAACTTTGATGGGTCTGGTTTAGTTGTAAGCTGAACAAGTTGTCCTTGCTCGTTTTTCACAAACAAATGGTCATCTTTTGTTTCAAAATCATTAGGGTCTATAAATTCGGGAGGTTCTTGGCCTAAACTTTGATAAAATGATTTGACCTTACTTTCTGTTAATTCACGCCGCAATGATTGTAATGGATGTGTCAAAGGCGTCATTTCACTCATGTCGTCTCCAGGATCAAAAACATCATAATCTTCTTCTGCCATGTTTTTAAATAATTAACTTTTTATTTTGTTTTATAAAAAAAATGTCACAAGCATATGGTTCGATTCTTGACCCGCATAGAAGACTGAAAGAGCCCTTTGGCGTGAAGGGAAATAAACAGAATATTATTGTTCCAAATAATCCATCTACTATTGATTCAGATCAGATTCTTACTGTCAAATTTCCAGACCTAGGAGCAGATGAAGTGATTGTGCCGGGATCTGCACGGCTTACTTTTAAAATAGAACTTGATTCAGCAACAGACGTAAACAGGACAGTTGTACAGAATCTGGGACGGGCAATCGTTAAGAAAATTTCTATAAAACTTGAGGGGCAAGAAATATTTTCTTTACACAATGCAGACATATTTCTAATCTATTCTGATCTATGGCTAACCGATAATGAAAGGGCCGATCTTGCGTTTCAAGGAATCGAAAATAACGAAGCACTAAAACACAGAATAGACGCCGAAGATGCTAAAGACGGTAACAAGTATGAAGCTGTAAGTTATGCGTTTGGAAATCGCTTTTCTATACCCTTGGATTTTGAGTTGTTAAAAGCGCATGCGCCATACTTTCAAGGAGCATTAAAAGACAGATTGTCATATGAACTAACTTTTAATGAATACAAACGTGTCATTAAATCTACAGACACTGATTCCAAGTACAGCATTTTCGACATCTCGTTAGAGTTTGACATTGTTAGCAACCCTAACTTAGCAAGGCTGATTGAGCAACAATATCAGTCAAAATTAGCAATATATTACGAAAGAGTGATTCATCATTCAAAATATCCTAAAAGCAGGGCAGACACAATATGGAACTTTAGTTTTAGTGCTGCAGCAAGATCCCTTAAAGGTATTTTATTGCTGTGTGAAGATGAAGAACCATTCAAAAGACAAAGTGAAAAATTTATTAATCCTAAAATAACGAAAGTACAATGTTCAATTGAGGGTAGTCCTAACCAAGTCTACGGTAGCGGGCTTAAACCTTATCATCATTTTGATGAAATAAGAAAATTGTTTGGAGGCGGGAGGTCTAGAAGTCCAACAGTAGACCTTGTGTCTAAAGATCTACACCTTCACAGTGTTAGACTTGATGAATATTTAACAACGAAATACGGTTTATGGATTGACCTAAGGTCAACAGAAGATAATCAGTTGCATGGGAGTGGGAGAACAGTTAAAGACGTAATAAACATTCAAATTGATAAAGAAAAAGAGAGTGATAAACCACTTAATGTACATTTGTTTTTAATATATGATGCGCAGCTGAATATTCAAGATAACAGATTGAAAGATATCCAATACTAAATTATTTTTATTTTAAAAAAGCATGTCTGTTCAGGTTTATCCAAAAGTGCCCAAAGAAGAGATAGCTGCTGCTGTAGACATAAAAACTTTCAGATTAACCAACATTACACAAATGCAACAAAAACTAGAGCAGGACCTTTCAAAATACAGTAAAACCAAACGAAGGTATTCTGCTGTCTTTAATGCTGTTACATATGTTAATACTGGAGCATCGACCACTAGTGCTCTATCAGCAGGAACAAGTGTAGGTCTCTTAGCAACAGGCGTAGGTGCACCGGCAGCTTTACCTCTAGGTGGTTTGTCTTTAACTCTTGGCCTGTGTTCATTGGCTGTAAGTGCTGTCAGCAAAAAAATAAAAGCTAAACTCCAAAAGCACACAGCTATGGTTCAACTAATAACAGCTAAACTTAGTTCCTTCAAACTGATAATTGATAAAGCACTAGTTGACTCAAACATCACGGATGAAGAATTTAGTCGCCTACAGGCTGATTTTGAGGACTACAAAAGACAAAAGTTTGATCTTCAAAGAAAGGCAAGGGCAACTTTTTCTCAACAACCAGACACCGACCAGATAAAAAAGGAATGTTTAAAAAAAGTAAACGAGACATTAAACTCTGTTCTAAACAGCTCACATTAACAACCCCAAAGGGCGTTTATACTTTAGTTTATGAGTCCAAGCACAAAAAGACCGTTGATATTGATTCTGATTAAGTATTTTTTTTTTAATTTAAATAAATATTTTGAGTTAGAAAAGAAACTCAACATGGATAAGATATATGAAGGTTCAGATGAATTGTTTGAAGCAATGCTCGAGGAAGAGCGTTTGTCAAAAGCTTTAAATGAGGTCGTTTTAGAAGTTATTGATCCAACAAACGTGCAGGCAAGCGTTGTACACGCTATTTCTCAAGTTCCAAGTAAACTAACAATAAACCCTCCAGTTAAAGTAAGGTTAGTTGTTTTAATCGACTATATAACAATAAATGAAGAAAATCTAGAAGTCTGGGTCTCGACTAAACAACAGACTATTCTTTCTCATAATGACTTAACACCCGGTTGGGCAGATCAACTTCTTACACAGTTTAATGAAGCCTCTGAAGCAGCTAAAATGAGAGGCTCTGGTTGGTCAGAGGGTGAAGTCCTAGACATCAGATTAAGACAAGCTAAGTATGAGCCAATTGTTGGCAAGGCTTACATTCCACTGCCTCCAACATTAGTTGCAAAGAAAGCAGTTTTGAACATAAAAAATTCAGACGACAAATGTTTTATGTGGTGCGTTCTTGCTAGGCTGCATCACGTTGCCAAAAATGCAGAGAGAGTATCTAACTATTTACAGTGGGCCAATGATCTTAACTTTAACGGCCTTGAATTTCCTATGGCTGTAGACAAAATTGATCAGTTTGAAAAACAAAATCCACCAATAACTGTTAATGTCTACACATGGTCTGAAGAAACCAACCTTCTGCCAATTAGAGTGTCAAAGAACAGTCCAACAATAGGCGAACCAACCAAAACTCATGTAGACTTACTCCTGATGCAAAGCCTTAATGGGTTGCACTACACTCTAATACGCACAATGAGTAGATTACTAGTGCATACTACAAAACAACATAGCAAACAAGAATTCTGTAGAAAATGTTTAACAAGAATTCCGTCCGTTCAAGCTGCGAGCGAACATGTAAAACATTGTATTAGCCCAGTTGACTGTGATACAGAACTAATTACGCCCGGAGAAGGCAGTAAAGTTAGTTTTAAGAACTGGAAACGGTTGCAAACTAGTCCATATGTTGTTTACGCAGACTTCGAATCACTCATTGTTCCTTATGAAGGACCAACCCCACAGAAACTTCCTAAAACAGTCTTAATGAGTAATCATCAGATTTGCTCATTTGCCTTCATCATTGTTAGGACGGATGGCGCCCATTCAAAGCCAGAATTATACAGAGGACCAAATGCTGCAAAATACTTCTTAAAACGCATGCAGCAAGTGCGTAATGCCTGTTCTAATAATCTAAACTTATCTGAAATCATAATGACGCCTGAAGACCAACAACAGTATGACTCAGCCACTCACTGTTGGATTTGTGGGGCGGCCTTGGTTGCCACCGCAGAGAATCCAACAGTAAGAGACCATGATCACATTAGTGGAAAGTTTAGAGGAGCAGCACATAACAAATGCAATCTTCAACTAAAGTTTGAACCAAAGACATGGAAGCTGCCTATATTCTTTCACAACTTGCGAGGTTACGACTCTCACCTTATAATGCAAGCAGTAACCAGCGACTTCAGGGTGTCATGCATTGCACAGTCATCAGAAAAGTACATGTGTTTCACTTTAAATAACATGTCTTTCTACGACTCTATGCAACACATGATGGGTTCATTAGAGTCACTGGCTATGTCCTTAAAGTCCTGCCCAATAACAGAAGAATATTTTGACCCAACTCTTGTTAGAAAGGGCGTTTACCCTTATGAGTACATGAACAGTTGGGAAAGGTTTGACGAAGATACACTTCCGCCTAAAGGCGCGTTCTTTTCTAGTCTCAGAGGAAAGGACATCAGTGATTCTGATTACCAGCATGCTCAAGATGCGTGGCAGAAGTTAGAGTGTAAAACGATGGGAGACTATCATGATTCCTATTTAATGGCGGATACCTGTTTGTTGGCGGATATCTTTGAAAATTATAGGAAGACCTGCATGAAACATTACAGCCTGGATCCTGCGCATTATATTTCTGCGCCCGGGATGAGCTGGGACGCTTTCTTAAAATTTACTGGAGTACAAATTGATTTATTGTCTGACCTGCCAATGCTTCAGATGATTGAAAACGGATTGCGTGGGGAATCAGTATGGCGTCGCACCATTACTGTAAAGCAAACAACAAATACTTGGACGACTATGATCCAAGTAAAAGGTCTAACTATCTTATGTATTTAGATGCAAACAATCTGTATGGATGGGCAATGGCGCAATCACTTCCATTACGTAACTTTAAAATGTACACAGGACTCAAAGACATTCAAAAGTTTTTAAAATGGCTACCTACTCTAGAAGCTGATCGTAAAAGAGGTCTCATTCTAGAAGTTGATTTAGAATATCCTCATGAACTTCATGATTACCATAATGACTATCCATTAGCGGCAGAAAGTCTAAAGATGGCAATGACAGAACCGCCTAAACTTGTGCCTAATCTTCGTGACAAAAAAAATTATGTCTGTCATTACAGACTTCTTCAATTTTATTTAAGACATGGTTTAAAGTTGACAGCTGTTCATCGTATAATTGCTTTTGATCAAGAACAGTTCATGAAACCATACATCATGAAGAACACTGATCTCAGAACTAAATCCGCAGATGCTTCAGAAAAAGACTTTTTCAAGTTGATGAACAACAGCTGTTTTGGAAAGACTATGGAAAATCCGCACAAGCGTAAAGATGTTAGATTGGTCACCAGAGAAAACGTTGCAATTAAGTTGACTTCAAAACCTAATTATCAGGACTTCAGAAGATTTCATGATCAGCTTTTTGGCATAATGATGAAAAAAAAGAAAGTCAAATTGGATAAGCCCGTTTTTATTGGGTTTACTGTTTTAGAGCTGTCGAAGCTTTTGATGTTAGAATTTCTTTACGACTACTTTAAGCCCTTGTATCCTGAGTCCAAAGTACTTTACACAGATACAGATTCCTTTGTAATCGACATCCCTACTGAAGATATCTATAAAGACATGGAATTAGAAGTAGCTAAAGGGCATGCGGGATGGTACGACACATCTGATTACCCTAAAGATTCGCCTTTGCATTCAGTTATTAATAAAAAGGTTTTAGGTAAGATGAAGGATGAATTATCTGGAGGTGTGATCAAGGAGTTTGTTGGTTTGAGGTCGAAAATGTACAGTCTTTCAAGCCAAAAAAAAGTTGTTAAAAAAGCAAAGGGAATATCTCGCAGTGTTGTGCAGTCAAGCATATCCCATGACAACTATAAAAAAGCATTGTTTGACAATAAGACTTTTCATCATGACAACGTAAAACTACGATCTAATCTACATGAGATCAACACAACTGTTGTAACAAAGAAGTCATTAGATAGAACAAACACAAAACGTGTGTTTGTTAATCCAGAGTTTTCATATGCAATCGGGCATTGGAGAATAGTATAATCATATGGGCTTATATTTTTCAGCAATCGCACGTTCAATTATATCATCATCTAATTTAGCAAAATTAATATTATTTATTAATGCTAGATGTGCTTTAATTTTTTTTGTCATTTCGCAATATTCATGTTCCCATACCCATAAATCAAAATAAAAGCTTTGGGGTTTAAAGCGATTGTCTGGCGATTGTTCTAGCCAAGGATTGTCAATCTTCTCAAATACTTCTTTAATGATATACTGATACTCAAATAAATCTTGCATTAATTTTAAAGACTTTTCCTTTGTCATTTCTGCCATTTCCCTTTGAGCTTCCATTTTAAACCCAAATGTATTTGCGTAGATTAAAACAGTTCGTTAAGCTTAACTATATCATCACCCAATTCAACCAAATTATTTTTCATTACTGCTAAATGCGCTCGAATTTTTTTAATATATTCCCAATCAAAATTTGAGGTTTTGTCTAGCATGGCATAATCAATCTTCTTAAATATTAGTCTAATAGCAAGATTATAATCAAATATTTCTCGCATTATTTCTAAGGACTCTTCCTTCACCATTCTTGCTTCCAGTGCCATTTTACGTAAGGATTCTTCCTTTTCCATTCTTGCCGCCATTTTAATTTAAATTAAAAAATAATTAAGCGACTGGAACTGTGTCTGGAGGGATTATCTGCAGTTCTTCCTTCACAAAAGATCTTTGAGGGGCTGGTCGTTTTGTTGTGTCAGTTTCTCGTAAATAATACACTGGCGGATTCATTTTCACAATTTTTTTTATCTCATATGGATCAACACTCCAAACTGGATCTGTTGCCCTGATGCGAGTGTCCCCTTCCGCTTCTCCCGGCGAATAAAGGTATCTCACTTTCAAACCAAATGGTAATAGTTTGCTTGATGAAGACTCTCCTTCAACAACATTTATTTTTTGTTTTTTGATTGCTTGTACTGGTTTTAGACCTTTAAATTCTTCATTATTCATTGCACGTAGAACTGAGGGCAGTCTTCTAACCCATTCTGTGTTGCGAGAATTGTCAATCAGCTCTCTGTGATACTGGTAGGAAAAAAGCCTTTCAGATAACTGTTTGTTAAAGTTTTCAACCAAACCCTGTGATCTGTGAACTCCTGGAATGCCTCTTTTAATGGTAACTCTATGTTTTAACAATAATTGATTCACTTGACCTTTAAATTCTTTTCCGTCATCGACTTGAATCATGCGAGGATAAGTTAAGGGTCCTCGTTGGTATATCAGCTGTATGGCAACAGCAACAGCAGAAGCACTCTTTTGTGTTAATGGTTCAGCATCTTTGTATCTTGAAGCTATGTCAATGACTGTAAGTGCGTACTTAAATCTTTTTCGTCTAATCGTATCATGGGGTAAATATAGAAGGTCCATTTGATGGGTGTCGTTTGGAGTTATATTCACAAAGTGTGGTCTCTGTATTTGTTTAGGCGCTGGTAGATAAATTTGCCAAATCGCTTGTTTAGATAACCATTCCTTTGCTGTTTGTTCACTGACTCCAGCTGCTTGGCTTAGCTTTTTAATTGCTGTTATTCCCTTCCAATATCCTTTTGGCGAATAATAGATCTTGTTCATTTTTTATTCAGCCAATATTATGTGCAACAAAATACACAACGGTCATGCCAAAGGCAATAAACAATATTTCTTGCATCTTTTGTTTTTCTGATGGTTGATAAAAATCGCTGAATTTTGGTGGAGGCAATGTCTCGATTGGCTTGCCTGTTACTAGAAAATATTCTTTTATTGCCTGGTCAACATCTTTAAATGTGTAAGCTGCATGTCCCTGTTGTTTAAGTCTGTCGTTAATAAAATCTAACTGCTCCATTCTTTGCTTTTCATAGGTGTCTTGTGCAGCGGCTAGTTGCTCCATAGCTCTGTTATGTCTTTTTCTCTCATCGTTATTTTGTAGTTTACTAAACGCGTAATTACTTCCGCTAAAAGCAAGCGCATTAACCACAGCGCCACCAATCATCATTACGAGTGAAGCCATTTTATAAATGTATTTTTTTAATTTTACATATTGATACTGTCTGGAATTATTCCTTGCTTAACTAAAAAATCTTTCGTAGCAAATGAAGCTGTAATAACAGCAATCAGCTTTGCTGAGTCTTCAAAGTCTAGTTTGCCAAGATCTGCTGGTTTTATTTTTAACAGGCTTTTACCAAGCATTGTGTATCCTACACTTAGACCTCCAATAACAGCAGAATGGTATACGAGGTTAGCAACAGTTTTTTCGGTGCTCATTTTTTAAAAATAAAATAATATTTATTATTATTAATAAAACATGAACTGCGATGATTTACTTCCTGAACTTACAAATGATCAAGTTGATGACCAAGCTATTATGCGTCAAAAGGAAAGGCTGTATTCTTTGGCGGCGTGTGGAAAAACAAAAACAGTACCTTGGAAATGAATTCAGCATAGAACAGATTCAACAGATGTTGACGCAAGACATTGTAAAGTATCATAACAGGTATGAAGCGCAACTGGGGTCAAGAATGGTAAAAAGTGTTGGGCAAACGGTTCTTAGTTTGTACACTAAACTAGTTAGTAGATTTGCTCCCATTGATTCTGAACAAGATTTTATGTATGATTTAACACAGGATCCAGTTTTAACAAAGTCATTAGAGTCTCTAGGATGTGATCTATATTACAGATTTGGAACATTGTTATCGCCATTAATCATGGGATTAATTACTTTTAATCATATAGATTTTGTTTCCCTTCAAAATGACCGAGCTAGAAAATCAGCAGAAAACATTGATGGAGAAAGTGACCAGTAAAAAGCCTCCTCATCCTGGGCGCGTTGCAGCAGGAAAAAAATTAGCAGAGTGGAACAAACAAAAAAAAATAATGTTGCAATCACAGAATATAACTCATAATGAAAACATAACACCGCCAACGCCAACAGTTGTTTCAATGCCAGCTGTAAATACACAAGTTGATTCAAGACCTACAACACCAAAGTCGTCATGGAATATTGAATTTAAAACAGTTGCCATTTTTGGCGTCATTGCTGCTGGGGGTGGTTATTACGGTTATAAAATATATAAACAACGCCAGCAAAAACCAAAGCAGTCAAAAAAATCTCAACCACTAAATACAGAAGCCAAACAAAAAAGCATGCCAGAACCGCCAACAACAAAAGATCATTTTGATCCATTTCAGATGGAATAATATTTCAAGAACTTAATAAATAATTATAAGTGACTTGAATAAGAACTTGATAACGACTTCATGACGACTTGATGAAAACTTAAATAAGAACTTGATAAGAACTTGATAAAAACTTAATGACGACTTGATAAGAACTTAATGACGACTTGATGACGACTTGTTAAGAACTTGAATAAGTACTTGAATAAGAACTTGATGATGACTTGTTAAAAACTTGATGTTGACTTGTTAAGAACTTGAATAAAAACTTGTTAAGAACTTAAATAAGAACTTGAATAAGAACGTGATGCCGACTTGAATAAGAACCTAGAACGACTTAATGACGATTTTTTTTCACAATTAATTGTTACATTCTTTTCCGGGGAGACAACTCCCTTCTGCCTTTATGTAGTATCTAGGTCAGACATGTCTGGCCACGGCTTACTCAACTGCACAATAGCCGAGTCGAAGCGCCGCACTGTTTCCGGGTTCGTGTCAAGTTACACATAAGGGCGCCGGGCCGCCCACGCGGCATTGTATAAATTTAGCCAGCTAAATTCCCCACCGGCGTCGTTTAGTACAGGCGTTAGACGTCATTGTATAAATTTAGGCGGCTAAATTCCCCACCTCAAAATAATCTTTTCCCAATTTTATGTATTAAAAGCAGCATTTTTATATTTAAATCTAAAAGCATTTAAAACAAATATTTATTAAAAAGTAGTGACTAAAAAGTAAGGTAAGATGCACTTTGTTATTTAGCTTTTGGTGTTGTTTTAACAACTTTAAAAACAACTTTACTCTAGGCAAATAAAAACAACTTTACAAGTAGACACCATGTAATTGTAAAGCGTTTGTTTGTGTACAGTATATATATAAATCTTGAAGTTAACAACATTGGGGATATGCCTGCAGTAGTTTTAAATACTTGGTTGTCATGGCATTGAAAAGTCTAAATTTGCCCTCTTCCCTGCCCTCAAGTGATCCTTCCTACTTTCGTATTGGGTCACTGGCGCGGCTATAAACGCCCGTAAACCCAGAATATGGTCACTGGCGCGGCTATAAACGCCCGTAAACCTAAAATGGTCGCCCTGGTGCGGCTATGGGAAGGACCACTAAAATGGGGGTGAGGGGATTGCCCAAATTAGACAAATAGAAAGCAGGCAAACAAGTATAAAAGTATACTACTGTTGGAGGCATATTCCCAAAACCCTTCACATCTGGCCGTGTTATATGTGACCCTCTGGGTCTGGCTTGGGGCCCTAGGGCGCCATAGGGTCTCAAGTGAGATCCAGAGGTGATCAGTAATGCGGCCAGATGTGAAGAGTTTTGCAGAAATTTATTTCACATTTGATGAATGTATGCGGGAAAATGATGTTATTGATCAAGAAAAACTTAAGTCTCAAAAGTTTTCTAAATTAGTATTAAAAACAGATAATCCTACACATTATGTATGTTTGTAAAGTGTTTACTATTAGAGAACTATAAAATAGGCATTCTGGGTAAGCCGGCGGAGCAACAGCGAAACCGGCTTTAGCCGGTTGGAGCTGGCAGAGGTGGGTGAGCCAGAATGCCTATTTTATAGTTCTCTGCCTTAATGTTGCCTGTGTCAGCTGCGATCTGAATCTGGAAGCAGAGCTGAAGCCAATAATCGTTGGCGCATTGCCTGGCACACTGCTGGACTTTGCTGCGAGCAGCACGGAGAATCTGGAGGTTCTGCTCGCTGGGACTGGTTTTGTATGCTGTCAGGGCGTTTCTCTTGGCCTCGATGACTGGTGTCATTTCTTCTAAATGGGCTTCGAACCAATCAGCTGACTTGCTGGTCTTTTTGCCAAAGGTGGACATGGCGGCGTTGTAGACAGCATCTCTGAAGTGTTCCCATCGGTCTTGGTCTTGGGCATTTGCAGTGGGTGGGCCAGGGAGAGAATCCTCCAACACGCGCGCGAACTCCTCCACTTTTCTTTGATCGCATGTTTTGCTGGTGTCGATGCGAGGCCGGCCCTCCTTTCTCGTACTGTGCAGTCTCTTCACGCGGAGCTTCACTTTGCTGCAGACCAAACAGTGGTCAGTGTCACAATCTGCGTTCTGGTAGCTGCGAGTGATCTTGATGCTGGAAAGGTTGACACGTCTGGTGAGGATCAGATCGAGCTGATGCCAGTGTTTGGATCGAGGGTGTCTCCAGGAGACTCGATGCTGAGGCTTCGTGTTGAAGAAGGTGTTACTGACGCACAACCCATGATGACAGCAGAGCTCTAGCAGGCGCTGGCCATTCTCGTTCGTTTTCCCAGTGCCGAACTGACCCAAGCAGGTGGGCCAGGAGTTGTGATCGACACCTACTCTGGCGTTGAAATCGCCTGCGATGAACAGTAATTCTCTGGCGGGAATTCTCCTTATGGCAGCACTGAGGTCGTCATAAAACTTGTCTTTTGCTTCTGCTGTGGATGCCAAAGTTGGTGCATAGGCATTAATTAGACTGACTGGTCCTGATGATGTTTGGAGTCGGAGAGACAGGATTCAGTCCCGATAATGTTTGGAGTCGGAGAGACAGGATTCGTTCTGTTCCTTCTGCTGGTGGGGTTATGGACTCCAATAATCTGTTTCTAAATGCGAATCCCACGCCGTGTTCTTTGACCTCGTCTGATGGTTTGCCCTGCCAGAACAAGGTGAAGTCTCTCTCCCTCACAGATCCTGTTTCTGGGAGCCTGGTTTCTTGAAGGGCGACAATGTCCATCTGCAGTCTGCTCAGTTTTCTGTCGATGATGGCTGTCTTGCGAACATCGTTTACTTCCTGCAGGTCGTCAGAAAAGCCTGGAGTCATTGTCCTTACGTTCCACGTACCCAATTTCAGGGCGGAAGTTTTCATTTTTCTGTTGCCTGGTGCACAGTTATCGATCCGCTTGTCGGTTTTCACCCTAAACCCCACGCACCCAGTGAGGCTAACGGACCGTGGCGGGGCAGCACCTTACTGACTGGGGGCTGCCCAGCTTAAGGCGGGCGGTAGCTGCCCAGTGAGATGCGATGACCTCTCCCACCGTCGGAAGCAGCCCCTGGCGTCTGGCTCTACGCCAATTGAGTATGCAGACTTATAACCGATAGACTGCTACTTCCCGTGTTTTGTCGACGCTGCAAAGCGAAGCTGGAGTGACCTCTCCAGAGCGCAAAGCCTGGGTAAGTAAGTATGGAGGGCAAGCTGTTACCCATGCAGCAGACCCCCCCCCCCCTCCCCCTCTCCATGTCGCTGGAATGGTCCATTGGAAAGGCAAATGCCGACACACATGGTTCCAGTGCCGTCGCAGGAGTTGCCAGAACGTTGCTGTATACAGCCTCGGACTGCCTTGGGGACTCCGACTCCGGATTTTTCCTCAGGGTTGACTCCCAAAGCCTTTCCTAAGAGTGGGTATAGCCGCAAGGCAGCGGAGGTTTGAGATCAGAGTTTTCCTTCTCTTAGGCGGGCTGTCTTCCCAGACTAATGAGCCCCATCTGCCCAAGAAGGGGTGTTAGCCCTACACAAACCCGTTTAACCTCCGGGTGAGTTGGTCTACATTAGTCTGACCTCTACCCATTGACCTGTCCAGCTTGGGTGGCCCTACCAGGAGCATACAGCTCCCGCTGGCATAGCTCTCTGGGTCATAGAGGTACACAAGCTCCCACACCACGACAAGGAGTAGACCGTGTGGAAGTGGAAGGCCATAGACGTGGAGAGGCAATCGAAACTGAGGTCACCATGAGAGCAGGGCATGACGGGCCACAGAATTGGACTTCTTTAGTGCTGATCAATGATGACGAGGATGATGAAGATGGTACTGCGGATTTCCATTCCGGTCTGAGACTGCTTGACAGGGCTGTACTCAACGCTTACTTTCATACTATGTCCTGGTGTCAACCAGGCCCGAGAGATACAGACACCTGCAGTGTTGGTCAGGACATTTGAGCAACTATCTCAAAGACGCATCCATGAAGTGGATGAAACTGGACTATGTGGTCCCAGTCTTCCAAACTGAGGCCATAGCAAACTCAACTCTGGGTAGGAGCCGGTCGGCAGAAAAATCCCTCAAACAAATGGCTCTGATGGGAATCGAACGCACGATCTCCCAGCCGATGGTTCAGGACGCTAACCACTTCGCCACGGCGACCGGTAAATCCATATGATATGACCCACATCGTCATTTAATCAAATGAAACGAACCTGCCTCCCTCCCCCTCCTCATCCCCCTCCTCTCTTTCTGTGCTGCCAACACCCACTACCACACCCAGAAACACCACATGTCGGTGCAATGCCACACCTTGGTACGCTCCTTTTCTTTCCGATATTTCTCACGTGCTTTCCATGTCAGCTGTGCCATTGAAACAGACGCGTTGTACACACGCACGCATGTACTCCCCCCCCCCCCCCCACACACACACACGTGTGCACGCGCGTGCAAAAACACACGTACATATTTGCATCCATACTTTCATATCATGGTGGAGTTTAGTCCACATGGTTTTGTACGTAAATTCAATAAACAATGGTTAACCTTCGAACACGAGTCTTGTATATTAAGATAAATATTCCTTTCTTTCTTCTTGTTCTTCTTGTATATAGATGCTCTCGTTCTTCTTCTTGTTCTTGTTCTTGTTTTCTTCTTTTTCTTCTTCAGGTAAAACAGATTCGTGTGCGCATGTGTGCGTGTTCTTTTCTTTTTAATGGTAACTTTAGCAAAATCTGGAGGTAGGCAACGATCGAGGAAGAAAGAGCATGTATACTCACAGCGGAATCTATCAGGAATTTCAGTGAAATCACAATTTCGAACGTGACTAGCCTTACAAGGTAATCAGGTTCGGTCAAGAAGAAAAAAGAAGACGTTTTGAATGCTTAAAAGTTCAACAGACCCAGATATGGGGAAAGAACTTTCAGTAATTCTGCTACGCAAACCTGGAACTGATTGCCCTTTAACGTCTCCGTCTGCCACAATCCGCCAGTGTTACCCTTCAAACTGATTGCCCGTTAAAGTCTCTGTCTGCCACAATCCGCCAGTGTTACCCTTCAAACTGATTGCCCGTTAACGTCTCCGTCTCATCCATCAAAACTATTGTGTTGGTGGTGCGGCGCGGTGCGGTGCGGTGTGTGTGTGTGTGTGTGTGTGTGTGTGTGTGTGTGTGTGTGTGTGTGTGTTTTAAGTGTGTGTAAGTGTGTGTGTGTGTGTGTGTGTGTGTGTGTGTGTGTGTGTGTGTGTGTGTTCTTCTTCCTCGTTCGCCTCCCGTTAGATGAGCAGCCCGGTGTCCTCGATGAAGGCTGCCGTCCATTGCAGCTCCTCCAGGGTGCCGTACATCTTGGCTTCCACTGCTGTCGGTGTTGGCCAGTACTTCCTTCTGGATACTGCATGCGCCATACAGTTTTGAAGGATGTGGTCGGTTGTGATTGGTCTCTCACCACAAGGGCACTCTCCACTCTGTCCAATGCCAAATTTTGTGTGCATGTGGTGGAGCACGCGATTGTGTCCAGTCCTCAGGCGGAAGATCTTGACCTGTTCCCGTCGTCCCTGCAAATGGTATTTGTCTTCTGGGTTGTATTTGGGGTGCTGGAGGTGCCACTTTATTCCTTGTTGTGCCTTGATGATTGTCTTGATTTCATCGTATGGCACAAGGTTGTTGGCCTGCTCCTTCTGTGCACCGTCTTTTGCCAGAATGTCCGCTTTTTCGTTGCCTCTGATGCCACAGTGTGCTGGTACCCATTGTATTACCACTTTCTCCACTCTGGCACTCAGGGCAACAAGGGCTGAAGTAAGATGGTTCTGTTCTTTGCAGCAGGAGTTCTTGAGGGCTTGGATCACGGAGAGAGCGTCTGAGAACACCACCACCTGCCCTGCTGTTCTTGTGGAGTTCTGCGAGACTGTTGTGGCTGCCTCACAGAGAGCTTCTCGCTCAGCTCGGAAGTTGGTGGAGTATTTTCCTGTTGGGATTGCAATTTCTTCATCCCCGTCTTTGTATCGGAGGAAGATTCCAGCTCCACCATCCCTCGTTGCATCAGTGGCGGAGCCATCTGTAAAGACATGGGTCCAACTTCCTGGGGGTACTGGTTGCAGATGTACTCCATGGCCAGGGCTTTCCTTTGGGTATCTGACTGTGTTCCTCTCTTCTCCACTCCGGAATGCTGGTGACGACTGTTGGGAACACCTGCCTCTTCCATGATGGGTGGGTGACATTTGCAGGGATAGGCTTTGCTTCGTGTTCCATCAAGACGGGGATAAGGCGTCTTGACTGGTGGATGAAGCTGCCTCTTTTCAGCCGGCTCTTGATGGGTCTGCTCATTCTGTTGTTCATTGGATGGTTTTCAAGGCGTTTGAATTTTGCTGCCTAGATGAGGATCTTTGTGTCCCTTCTGTCCTCCAATGACTGTAGCCGAGTGGTCTCCTCCATCTTCAGGATTGGGGTGGATCTCATGGCACCAGTTATGACACGCTGAGCTTGGTTCTGTATCTTGTTGAGATGGTCGAGGTTAGACTTTGCAGCTGATGCCCATGCTGATGTCCCGTGCTCAACTACAGGTCGTCGGACTCTCCCCGTATAGAGTCTCTTCCGGATACGTTCGTCAGCACCCCAGTCCGTCCCCGCAAGTTTCCTCATGATCGCCAGTCTCAGCTTGGCTCTGCTACAGCATCTGGTTATCTGCTGTTTCCAAGTGAGCCTGCGGTCAAAGGTCACTCCCAGGTAGGTAGGTGTGGGTTCCTCTGCAAGCCTTTGGTTGTTCAGTGTCAGCTTCGCCTCTTGCTTCTTGCTGGATAGGCTGAAGACTGTGTAGGTTGTTTTGCTTGAGTTGACAGAGACAAGCCATTCCTTGGTCCAGTCGCTGATCTTGTTGAGCGCAGTCTGGAGGCGTACCTGTGCTGTAGTGGTGTACTCTTCAGAGCACCACAGTACCAGATCATCTGCGTAGATCGCTTCTCTGACCCCTCTTGGCAGTTCTCTGACCGGGACCAGGCTGCTTCCAATTCAGTAGTGGGGCGACCAACCCCAACCCGGCGGGTCCCCAGGTGACGGATAGGGAAACGGCCCTCAGATATGGGGGTTAGCTGCGATATAAGTCAGGCTTGCCTGGCAGAATAAGCAGTCCCGGACCAACTGGCGATGTTCCTACCAGGACGGGGTGGGTCAACAAGTGGCACTGTTGTCCTCACTGAAATACCCCATGTGTCCTAAAACGGGCTCATTATGCGGTCAAGAGGCGCGTTATAACCTCTAGCCCTGGGGTGGGACCCTCGGAGAAACAATCCCCCCTGTGCTCACAGGGCAGGACGTACGGGCCATGAGCTAAGGGTGAGGCACCCCGAAAGAAAACTCCAGCTGAAGACGGAGGTATCGGGCCACTGGCGCAACTTAAACCACGATACCATGCATCTACGCTTTCATGATGATGATGATGATGATTATGTATGTGTGTGTGTGTGTGTGTGTGTGTGTGTGTGTGTGTGTGTGTGAGTGTGAGTGAGCGCGCGCGCGCGCGCGTGTGTTGTGTGTGTGTGTGTGTGTGTGTGTGTGTGTGCGTGCGCCCGTGCATGCGTGTGCGCGCGTGCATATTGTGTGTGTGTGTGTGTTATGTGTGTGTGTGTGTGTGTGTGTGTGTGTGTGTGTGTGTGTGTGTGTGTGTGTGTGTAGGGAAAGGGGGTGGCTTGAGTGAGAAAGAGACAAAGCGTGCGCGTGCGTTTACGTGTACATAATGTGCGTGAAAAGAGAGATTCTGTATAGGTGAATGGTTTTTGTTATTGTAAAGCGTTTTTATGAAAGCGCTCTGAAAAAAAAAATGCTGATTGTGACCTCCATCAAGGAGCGGTCTGTCTGTGCTTTGTGGTCATACAATGGACATGTACAGCCCTGTGACAAACGGGAGACGTGCACTGACGTCGTGGTGGCCATCCGGGTGAGGTCATCATGGAGGATACGGACAAGGAGAGCTTAAGTATTCTGGACTTGGAATCTAAGAAAGGTAAGGGCCAACGGGCCATTTGTTTGTATCCCGAACGGGTGCGGTGCATGTGTGAGTCCTGTGTTGGCTTGAGAGCAGAAAGAAGAGAAAAGAGAGGGCAAAGTTATAGATGCACACATCCAAACAAACACGCCCTGACGAATTCTCCACAGAACGAAACAGCTGCTGCCTGCGTGTCTTATACGCTGACTTCTTTGATGAAACAATGGACTCCCTGGGCACTTTATGGATTATCTTAATTCTGATTTCTTTACACCTCAGAGGAAGTATGTCATTGAGGGTATTATTGTTATCATTTTCATAATATCAATGTGTGTGTGTGTGTGTGTGTGTGTGTGTGTGTGTGTGTGTGTTGTGTGTGTGTGTGAGAGAGAGAGAGAGAGAGGGTATGTGTGTGTGTGTGTGTGTGTGTGTGTGTGTGTGTGTGTGTGTGTGTGTGTGTGTGTGTGTGATTTAAAGCGAAATCCTTTTACACTGAATAGGCCTACTCATGTCTTTTATTTGGAGCATATAACTAAAGTATAGAAGGTACCCGTTTTATCTATGAAGAGGTGCTTTTCTACTTGTAGAAATGTTTCAGGTGAAACCATTTAAAAAAACAACAACAAAGAAACAGACTGATGAGCTCTTCACAGAGCGAAACAGCTGTCGCTAGCAGATGCCATGCACACTGATAATCCTCTGGATGAACAGTGAACCTACCAATACCCACCAGGATATCTCAATCCTGTGTCGTTATCCATTTTCTTATGCAACTTCGTATACTTCAGGTATAACATATGTACCCAAACCAAGCTTCGAACGTTTAACATGCATACTTACTAGCATAATGTACGTACAGAGCATGTATATATCGTGCAGCGGGAATTTGCATGTCATACCGTCTAACGGTGTGGTTGATACTGGGGCTGGGTTCCTCTCTCTCCTTCCACGGCCTCAGCAGTCAAGCCGCCGTATTCACCTGTCGCCGACTCGCGCTGAGGAATCGATCGCTACTGGGACCAGACTCCCCGACTGGCCCGTTAGTGAGGCGCTGAATGCTTCGTGGGAACCGGTCAGCACCCCGAAGACACAGGAGAAGCGACGGCAAACAGTATATTCCACAAACAGGTCAGTCCTTGAGTCAGATTTTTGAAAAATTCAAAAACAAAAGTCTGTAGAGAGGAGTGCTGCCCCCCCTTAAAAAAATTTTAAAACCCCCCCCCAAAAAAAAAATTCCCCCCCCCCCCCTTTTCCCCAAAATTTTTCCCCTTTTTCCCCCTTACCCCCCCCAAAAAAATTTTTTTTTTTAAAAAAATTTTTTCCCCCCAAAAAAAACCCCCCCCCCCCCCTTTTTTTTTTTTTCCCCAAAAAAAAATTTTAAATTTTTTTTTTTTAAATTTTTTAAAATCCCCCCCCCTTTAAATTTTCCCCTTTTTTCCCCCCCCCCCTTTTTTTCCCCCCAAACCCCTTTCAAAAAATAAAACTCCCCCCCCCCCCCCCCCCCAAAAATTTCCCCCCTTTTTTAAAAAAACCCCCCTTTAAAAAAAAATTTAAAAAAAAAAAAAAAAAAAAAAACACCCCCCCCCCCCCTTTTTTTTTTCCCCCCCCCCCTTTTTTTCCCCCCCTTTTCCCCCTTTTAAAAAAATTTTAAAATTTTCCCAAAAAACCCCCCCCCCCCCCCCCAAAAAAAATCACCCAAAAAAACCCTTTTTCCCCAATTTTTCCCCCTTTCCCTTTTAAAAAACCCCCTTCCCCCCTTTTTTTTCCTTTTCCCCCCCTTTTTTAAAAAACCCTTTTTTTTAAAAAAATTTTTAAATTTTTTTATTTTTTTATATTTTTTTTTAAAAAAAAATTTCCCCTTTAAAACCCCCAAAACCCTTTTTAACCCCCCCCCCCCCCCCCCCTTTTTTTTTAAAAAAATTTTTTTTCCCCCCCAAAATTTTAAAACCCCCCCCCCCCTTTTAAAAATTTTTCCAAAACCCCCCCCCCCCCCCCCCCCCCCCCCCCCCCCCCCCCCCCCCCTTTCCCCCCCCCCCCCCCCCCCCCCCCCCCCCCCCCCCCCCCCCCCCCCCCCCCCCCCCCCCCCCCCCCCCCCCCCCCTTTTTTTCCCCCCCCCCCCCCCCCCCCAAAAAAAAAAAGGGTTTCCCCCCTTTTTTAAAAAATTTTTTTCCCCCCCCCTTTTTTTTTAAAAAAAATTTTAAAAAATTTAAAATTCCCCCCCCCTTTTAAAAAAAAAATTAATTTAAAAAATTTTTTGGTTTTCCCCAAAACCCCCCCCCCAAAAATTTTAAAAATTTTTAAAAATTTTTTAAAAATTTTAAAATTTAAAAAAATTTTTAATTTTTTTCCCCCCCCCAAAAAAAAAAAAAAAACCCTTCCAAATTAAAACCCCCAAAAAAACCTTTTTTTTTTTCCAAAAAAATTTTTTTTAAAAAAACCCCAAACCCTTTTAACCCTTTTTAAATTTCCCTTTTTTTTTTTAAAAAAATTTTTTTCCCCCCCCCCAAAATTTTTTAAAAAATTTTTTTAAAAAAACCCCCTTTTTCCCTTTAAAAAATTTAAAAAAAATTTTTTCCCTTTTAAAAAATTTTAACCCCCCCCCCCTTTTTTTTTTTCCCCCCCCCTTTTTTTTTTAAATTTTTTTCCCCCCCCCCCTTTTTTTTTTTTTTCCCCCCCCCCTTTTTAAAAACCCCCCCCCCAAAAATTTTTTTTTTTAAAAAACCCTTTTTCCCCCCCAAAAAAACCCCCAATTTAAAATTAAAAAAAAAAACCCCCCCCCCCCCCCCCCCCCCTTTTTTTTTCCCCCCCCCCAACCCAAAAAAAAAAAAAAACCCCCAAATTTAAAAATTTTTTCCCCAAAAATTTAACCCCCCAAACCCCCCCCCCCAATTTTTCCCCCCCAAAATTTTTAAATTTTCCCCTTTTTTTTTTTAAAAAAAAAAAAAATTTTTCCCCCCCCCAAAAAAAAAAACCCCCAAAAAAAAATTTAAATTTTTTTTTTAACCCTTTTTTTTAAAAAAACCAAAACCCTTTATTTTTTTTTTTCCCCCCCCCCTTTTTTTTTTTAAAAAAAAGGGGTTAAAAAAACCCCCCCAAAAAAAAGGGGGTGTTCCTTTCCCCCCCTTTTCCCCCTTTTTTTCAAAAAAAAAACCGGGAAAAAAAAAAAAACCCCCCCCCTTTTTTTCCAAAAATTTAAAAAAAATTTTTAAAACAAAAAAAAAAACCCCCCCCAAAAAAAAAAAAAAAAACCCCAAAAAAAAAAACCCTTTTTTCTCCCCCCTTTTTTCCCAAAAAAACCCTTTTTTTTTAAATTTTTTCCCCCCCAAACCCCTTTTCCCCGTTTCCCAAATTAAAAACCCCCCCCCCAAAAAAAAAAAAATTTTTTCCCCCCCCCAAAAAAACCCCAAAAAAAATTTTTTTTTTAAAAAACCCCCCAAAAAAAACTTTTAAAAAATTTAATCACTTGGGGGGAAAGGCCCCAAAAAAAAAAAAAAATTTTAAAAAAAATTTTAAAAAAATTTAAAAAAAATTTTTTGTTTTAAAATTTGGGGATTTTTAAAAAATTTTTTTTTCCCCCCCCTTTTTTTTAAAAAATTTTTTTAAAATTTTTTTTTTTTTTTTAAAAAACCCTTTTTTAAAAAATTTTTAAAAAAAAAATTTTTATTTTTGGTTTTAAAAATTTTTTTTTTTTTTTTTTTTTTCCCCCCCAAAATCAAAATAAAAAAACCCAAAAAAAAAAAATTTCCCCCCCCCTTTTTTCCCCCCAAAAAAAAAAAACCCCCCAAAAAAAAAAAAAAAAAATTTTCCCAAAAACCCCCCAAAAAAAATTTTTAAAAAACCCCCCCCCTTTTTTTTTTAAAAAAATTTTTTTTTTTTTTAAAAAATTTTTTTTTTTTTTTTGGGGGGTTTTTTTTTTTTTTGAAAAGGTTATGTTTTTTTAAAAAAACCCCCCCTTTTTCCCCCAAAACCCCTTTCCCCCAAAAAAATTTTTTTTTTTCCCTTTTTCTTTTTCCATTTTTGGGGGTTTTTTCCCTTTTTTTTTTCCCCCCCCCCCTTTTTTAAAATTTTTTTTCCCCTTTTTTTTCCCCTTTTTCCCCCCCCCCTTTATCCCAAAAATTTTTTTTCCCCCAAAAAAAAATTTTTTTTTTTAAAAATTTTACCCCCCTTTTCCCCCCCCCTTTTCCCCCCTTTTTCCCGGAAAAAAAAAACCAATTAAAAAACCCCCTTTACCCCAAAATTTTCTTTTTTAAAAAAAACCCCCCCCAAAAACCCCCCCCAAAAATTTTAAAAAAAAAAAAAAAAAAACCCCCTTTTTTTTTTTTTTTTAAAAAAAAATTTTCCTTTTTTAAAACAAAACCCCCCCCCCGGCCCCCCCCCCTTTCAAAAACCCCAAAAAAAAATTTTTTTTAAACCCCTTTTTAAAACCCTTTTCCTTTTTTTTTAAAATTTTAAACAAAACAAAAAAATTTTGGAATTTTTTTTTCCCCCCAAAAGGCGGGGGGGTTTAAAGGGGGGTTTATTTTTTTTTTTTTTCCCCTTTTTTTGGGAAATTTTCCGGGGGTTTTTTTTTCCCCCCCCCAAACCCCCCCCTTTTTTTTTCCCCCCCCCTTTTTTTTTTTCCCCAAAAAAAATTTTTTTTTTAAAAAACCCCCCTTTTTTAAAAAAAAAAATTTTTTGGGTTTTCCCGGCCCTTTTGGGGGAAAAAAATTTAACCCGGGGGGTTTTTTTTTTGGGGGGGGGGGGGGGGGCCTGGGGCCCGGGCGGGGCCCCGGGTGGGGGGGGTTTTTTTTGGGGCCCCTTTTAAAAGGGGGGGGGGGCCAAAAAAAAACCAAAAAAACCCCCCCCCCCCAAACCCCACAACAAAAAAAAAACACACACACCCCAACACAAAAAAAAAACCCCAAAAAAAACCGGGGAAACCCCCCCCCCCCCCAAAAACC